>OX463243.1:31835105-32082605 GCA_949820135.1 Sylvilagus floridanus
TCTCTTTCTCTGCCTCTGCTTCTCTGTAACTGTGCCTTTCTAATAAATGGATAACTCTTTAAAAAAAAAAAAAGAAAAGAACTACAGGTTTCAATTCACCAACACCTTGGTGAAGGTTGTTAGAAAAATAGCAAAATTGGCTCATTTCACTATTTCATTCTCAACTTCTTCATATGTCCGTTTATCCATGCATGCTGAAGTGTCTACTCAGCAAGGCACTGGGCTAGAAGATTATAGGAAGAGGGGCTGGCGCTGTGGCATAGCAGGTAAAGCTGCCACCTGCAGTGCCAGCATCCCATATGGGCACTGGTTTGAGTCAGTTAGGGAGTGAACCAGCAGACGGAAGACCTCTCTCTCAGCCTCTCCTTCTCTTTCTGTGTAACTCTGACTTTCAAATAAGTAAATAAATCTTTTAAAAAATGGTAGGAAGACAGAATCAAGTATGACATGGCCATGCCTGCAGGAAACCTCCAAGCAAAGCAAATAAACCAACAACTCTAACACTATTTAAAAAGAGAGAGAGAGAGGAAAAGAAAAAAATGGAAGAAAGAAAGAAGAGAGGAGAGGGGAGGAGACTCCTGGAAGGAAGTGCAAGGCCTTGGGAAGAAATAGCTCAGAGTGGGCAGAAAACAGCACGGAGGTCAGTATTGTGAAGAGTGTGGTGCAAGATTTGAACTGGCAAGATATCATGTTGGAGGTCTGATGGTGAAGAAATCAACAGGCCGGCCGGCGCCGTGGCTCAACAGGCTAATCCTCCGCCTTGCGGCGCCGGCAAACCGGGTTCTAGTCCCAGTCGGGGTGCCGGATTCTGTCCCGGTTGCCCCTCTTCCAGGCCAGCCCTCTGCTGTGGCCCGGGAGTGCAGTGGAGGATGGCCCAGGTGCTTGGGCCCTGCACCCCATGGGGAGACCAGGAAAAGCACCTGGCTCCTGGCTCCTGCCATCGGGCAAGCGCGGTGCGCCGGCCGCAGCGCGCCGACCGCGGCGGCCATTGGAGGGTGAACCAACAGCAACGGAAGACCTTTCTCTCTGTCTCTCTCTCTCACTGTCCACTCTGCCTGTCAAAAAAAAAAAAAAAGAAATCAACAGGCCGTCTTAAGGGAACTGAATCTCATTCCTTCAGTCCCTGTTGGCAACCCTCTGCTGGGCTTAAGCACTCAAATGAAATGTTCAGATGCATATTTTGGTTAGCTCAGTCTAGTAAGCAGGTAGAAACTGGGTCAGCAAACTGCAGCTGGCAGCACTTTTCTGTGGCCTGTGAGTTAAGGATGCTCTTTATGCTTTTGAATGATTTCTGAAAAACCAAAAGAAGAATCTTATTCCTGTGATACCCAAAAACTATATGAAATTCAAACTCAGCGTCCATAAGTAGTCTCTTAAAAAATTTTAGCTGACCCCTAATTGTATACATTTATGGAGTACAGTGTGATAGTTTCACAGATGTGCATCATGTGTAATGATCAGATAAAGTTTTATTGGAACACAGGCCCCACTCATCTGTTTACATCGTGTCAATGGCTGCTATTGCAGAGGCAGAGCTGAGTGGTTGCCACAGAGATTAGATGACCTGCAAAGTTCATAATATTTACTATCTGGCCCTTTACAGGACAAAGTCTGTTCACCCCTGCTACAGCAGATGGCTACAAGAAAAAAGGCCTGTCAGGGGACTTCTGCAATTGAACAGACCAGCCAAAAAATGACAGGGGGCTGAACTAGGGTGGTGGTAATAGGGATGGAAAGGGCAAGGTCATTTCAGGACAAACAGTGCAA
Organism: Sylvilagus floridanus; assembly: GCA_949820135.1. NCBI lineage: Eukaryota > Metazoa > Chordata > Mammalia > Lagomorpha > Leporidae > Sylvilagus > Sylvilagus floridanus. The sequence continues at coordinate 31,836,873 of OX463243.1, forward strand.
AATCAGCAAAGTGTGTGGGTGGGATTAATTTGGGGTTTCCCTTTTGCATAACTAAGGAGGATGCTGACCTGTGCCAGAGAATACATGAGGAATGCTGGGAGCATGCGGCCACCCTAGAGGACATCTTGCTGGAGACAATTATACACAGGCTAGAAGTACAGGCCATAATAAGCCCTTGTCCCCCTCACCTCTGCACATGGCACGCTAAATCCATAAATCACATCTGTGCCAAATGTGGACTTTGCTTCTTCAGCTGACCAATCTTTTGGTCAATTGTGTACCAACCATGCTTATCACCCAGATGTTTGGTTCTGGCAATAACAACAACATCCTCCCTCACCAATGCCTGTGGAATGCTGTGGCATTTAGTACATTTGGGTTTTCCTATGAACAAAAATGTAAAGATAGAGGTAAAAACAAGAAGACCAATGAAGTGCTGACCCTAACAAGAAACGTAAGCTTTGCAACAGTCAGAAATCATTAACATATCAGGTCCTCACCGAATTCAAGCAGCTGAAAGCACGAGCTATTGGAAAAGCACTGGGGCCAGTGCCACGGCTTAGCCATATGGATGCCAGTCCCAGCGGTTCTACTTGTGATCCAGCTCTCTGCCATGGCCTGGGAAAGCAGTAGAGGATGGCTCAAAGCCTTAGGCCCGTGCACCTGTGTGGGAGACCCGGAAGAAGCTCCTGGCTCCTGGCTTCAGATCAGTGCAGCTCCAGCCCTTGCAGCCATCTGGGGAGTGAACCAGCAAATGGAAGACCTCTGCCTCTGCATCTCTGTAACTCTGCCTTTCAAATAAATAAATAAATATAAATAAAAGAAAAGCACTAAATTGAAAAAAGGCACACAATTTTGGAGATATCTTCTTTTTGGAGAGATTATCTAAAAGGAGAGGTATGACTAGGGATTTTTGTAACAATTGTTTCCCACATACCTCCTAATGTTTTCCATAATCTATTTGACTTTTCTACATGTAACCAATTGTACATTTTCACAAACTCACTATGTCTTAAAATCTGGAAGTCCTTCCATTAATCTATGAGCAGAAGCTGAGAGGATATTGAAGATGAAACTGACCAGCAAAAGCAAGAGGAGTAAGAGGAAAAGTCTGCTTGTTAGGGAAACCAATGCTTTCAAACTGGCAGAACAGGAAGAGTCCCTGGAAGATGAAGCCTGTCAGCACAGGAAAGCTACAGGGAGACAGAGAGGTTAGAGACACCAAGACAGAAGAGACTTGACACCCAGAGTTTCAACAAGGAATAAATTACAACCACTTCAAAGACAGCAGCCACAACTACTACTGCCCAAAACCTTCTCTCCCTCTTTGTTACAGCACTTCCAGAGTTACCTTTTTCCCCTCTCTCGGCAGACTGATCTGTATTTACTGGTGACACCCAAACTTCAATCAATTCCCATATGCAAAAATCCCTGGCCAGGGTGGGATAGGCAGGGACCCACGGGGAGACAATGGGATGAGAGGGGATATCTGCTGAGGATTGGGAGGAAAGGATGTTTCTCTTTCCTCCCTGGAAGGTTTGATGTGAGGATGTCACTCCTACAACCCTTTTAAAGTTCCAAGAGGGGAAAATCCAGAGTTACAGGGTTGAAAATTGACTCAGTGGCATGGAGGAGCCTAAGGATGAAACCAAAACAAGACAAAGACTACCAGCTGATGTGAGAGGCCAGTAGTGGTCTTAAAGGAAGTAGTTTCAATGGGTTAGTGGACATCTACATTGTGGAAGATCTCTTCCCTAAGAAATAATGGAAGAAAAAAAAGAGTTTGGCAGCACTCAAAAAAGGGTCAGATGTGGTCAAAAGAGGATTGGTTTTATTTGGTTGGTTTTTCACTGTCTTCTTGCTTCTTTGTGTGTTTCAAGATACAAGATTCCTCAACTAGATTGGAAAACTGGTATAAAGTACCTATTCGGGGAGAAAGTAGGTAACTGGTACAAAACCCTTCTAGTTTCAATTATAGAAAGTCACTATGCTTTCTGGTCACTGGATGTAAGGAAATTTATGACAGAAGTATCTGGAATGGGGATCTTAAAAGTGATAAACAGAATTTACAAATGAGTTTTTGTCTTCTACATTTTTACCAAAAACATTTTATAAAAGTCAAAGTGTTGGGGCCGACACAGTGGCTCACTTGTTTAATCCTCCACCTGTGGCGCCAGCATCCCAATATGGGTGCCAGGTTCTTGTCCTGGTTGCTCCTCCTCCAGTCCAGCTCTCTGCTGTGGCCCAGAAGGGCAGTGGAGGATGGCCCAAGTGCTTGGGCGCCTGCACCCACGTGGGAGACCTAGAGGAAGCATCTGGCTCCTGGCTTCGGATCGGGGCAGCGCGCTGGCTGTAGTGGCCACTTGGGGGTTGAACCAACGGAAGGAAGACCTTTCTCTCTCTCTCTCTCTCACTGTCTAACTCTATCTGTCAAAATTTTTTTTAAAAAAATTTTTTAAAGTCAAAGTGTTTCATTCTGGAAAGAAGAAAATTCTGAAAACTGTAATAATTTTTTTTCCAAAAAAAAAAATTCACTGAAAGACTGGTTTCAACAGTATCTCATTCACCAAATTTCAGTGTGCAAAGATTAGGTGGCACTTTCTAACCTTGAAGAGATTTACTCTCTACAAATAAAATTCTATTTCCAACAGAAAGTTATGAGAATGAAAAACTCATAATGCCAGTGGGGAGAAAATGTAACCATAGCTTTATGAACTGCATAGGAAAATTCCAGACAGGATACATGCAGCGAACATTTAAGGAAACCACCATATTACTGACCTTTGAGGTCAAGAAAACAAGAGAATACTTCATGATCTCTCCCACAGGAAGTCACTGAGCTGGCAAAACCATGGGCCTCCTACCTTTGGTTCTCAGGTCTAATGAAAAGTGTGGACCATCCACACATGAAATGATATATCTGTGAAAAATGCAGAACTGTGCTAAAAGCCTGAATGAAGATCTTTGATAGATATGAACTTGGATCAATTTATGCCAGGGCTGAACTGTTTAACTGTTTACTGAAACATGACCTGTAAAATCTGGGTACAATTGAGAGATTAACATAGTTTTCACATTTTAACATAGATACTTGGCACACTGCACTGCAAGGAATGGGGGAGAACTAGACTCGCCATACTGACGAACAATAACTAATTTGTACCCTGGTTTGGACCCTCATATCCCCTCCCTTGAAGCCAAATGCATTCTTTGTGAAGCCAGCTGACCAAGACAACTTACACTTTTAAAAATACAGAATCTCAGGGCTGGCACTCTGGTGTAAAGCCGCTATCTGCAGTGCCAGCATCCCCTATGGGTGCTGGTTCGAGTCCCAGCTTCTGATCCAGCTCTCTGCTATGGCCTGGGAAAGTAGTAGAAGATGGTTCAAGTCCTTGGGCCCCTGTACCCATGTGGGATACCCAGAAGAAGCTCCTGGCTCCTGGCTCCGGATTGGCACAGTTCCAGCCACTGTGGCCATTTGAGGAGTGAACCAGCAGATGGAAGATCTCTCTGTCGATGTCTCTGTCTCTGCTTCTGCCTCTCTGTAACTCTGCCTTTCAAATAAATAAATACATTTAAAAAAAAAAAAAAGAAAGCACACTTCACCCTAAATTTCCAAAGGGGAAAAAAAAAAAGAGTACAGAATCTCTAGACCGCGTGCCCCTAGAAAGTCAACACGTTCATTCCTACCTCCAGGTCACACTTTCCAACTCACAGTGATAAGCACGTAATAATCCTCAACCTCTGTCTGCAACCCATTTCAATTTAATGATCCATCCCACAAACCTCCACCTCACACATGGAAGCCACATGCTGTGTCCCTCCACTGTGAGGAGAGGACATAGCCTCTGCTGGCCCTACTTAAACTTCAAGGTACACACAAAATATTTCACAACAGTCAGCATAGGAATAAGAACACTCAATTTGGGAATTTCCGTTATGTCCAAAGTCAATTTGTTGTGATTTGTATTCCTCCCTTGAATGCGAAAGAAATATTTGCAGGACTAAAATGTGCACTTTTTTTTCATGATGGCTTTATCTCAAAATAATACTTATGGAGTAACTGAAAGAAAACTGGGGAACAGCCACAATTATTCCTGTTTAAAGTTAATGACTAATAACAATAGCTACCATATTACTGTCTGCCTTACCCATAGTAAGATCTTTCCAGATGCAGTATTTCAATTTCACAGCAATGCAATGGTTATCTTTCTCATTCCACCTGCATGGTAGATGAGGAAACAGCAACACAGAGGGGACAAACAGGCTACCCAAGGCCACACAGCTGAAGAGGAGCACAGGGGAAATTCAGTGCAGGCAGCCTGGGCCAGGGCCTAAGACCTTAACAATTAAAGCACTCTGCCGCTAAGTAGAGTATTGGGTAAGGAAGCAAATGGAATGGTTCTTCTTTTTTAAAAGATTTATTTATTTATTTGGAAGGTAGAGTTACAGAGAGGCAGAAGCAGAGAGAAAGAGAGATCTTCCATCCACTGGTTCTCTCTCCAGATGGCCACTGCGCCGATCTGAAGCCAGGAGCTAGGAGATTCCTCCAGGTCTCCCACGCGGGTGCTGGGGCCTAAAGACTTGGGCCATCTTCTGCTGCTTTCCCAGGCCATAGCAGAGAGCTGGATCGGAAGTGGAGCAGCCAGGATCCAATCAGTGCCCAAATGGGATGCTGGCACTTCAGCTGCTATGCCACACTGCCGGCCCTGAAATAATTCTTAGGTCACTGATTTCTCTCTCTCATTCTCTCTCTCTCTCTCTCTCTCTCTCTCTCTCTAAGATTTATTTATTTATTTGAAAGACAGAGCTACAGAGAGACAGAGGCAGAGAGAGAGAGAGAGGTCTTCCATCTACTGGTTCAATCTCTAGATGGCTGCAACTGCCAGAACTGAACCAATCAAAAGGCAGGAGCCAGCAGCTTCTTCCCAGTCTCCCATGCTGGTGTAGGGGCCCAGGGACTTGGGCCATTTTCTACTGTTTTCCCAGGCATAGCAGAAAGCTGGATCGGAAGTGGAGCAGCCAGGACTCAAACCAGCACCCTTATGGGATACTGGTACTGCAGGAAGTGGCTTTACCCGCTATGCCCCCTGTCTCTGATCTCTGATTCTAATTTTTCTCACCTGGCTAAAGACTTCCAGCTTGAAGACAATGAGGATACTCTATGTTCCTTAAGCCAGGCTGGGGGTAATGACAAGGTGCTTAAAACAACACGGTTACTGTGTGTGACTCAATAGCCATTCTGTACATCAACAGCAATGTGATTTCTGTTCTACTAACATCACAACAACCGCCTCACCTGCCAAGCGCAGGTCTAACCAGGCCGGCAGTTTTCATTTTGGTTCAGGCCCCTGAAAGAAAAGCTTTTATTTGCCAAATCACAGTCTTACCCCACAGGCATAATCTAAGAATTTAGCTGATTTTTAAAATCATGACAGCAAGTGCCCAGTCCCACAAGTCAAAGGACAGAAGGAAAGCTGATCAGGAAGGAGTTTGAACACAGGGACTGGAGAGGATTTCCAACTGAAACCTTGAGTCTGCAAGAGCCAAGGACAGGTCCAGTCTTCACGAGGCATGACTTTCTGCAGCTCCGCCTGACGTCAATGCAAAGGGGACCGAACAAGGGCGATGGGCCAGGACAGTCCAGAGAGCGGTCTTAAGAATATAAGGTCACACTACGTTGCTCACCATGGTGCAGCCTGAGTGTCTGAAAACAAGGCACTATTCTGCCCATGCTGGAGTGGGCAGGAGTGGAAGAGGCCGTTCCTACTCAGGGCCCTTTTGTGCGCAGCGATTATGCAACTTCCCCATGTCCCCATGCTCTTTGTCAAGTGTGAATCAAATTTCTGTCAGGGAATAGTATTTTCCACACTTGAGTACAGAATAATTGGAAAAACCCCAGTGCCTTGCCAATTTTTAAAAATTCTGACTCTATGTGACAAGAGAATGTGTCAATTTCTGCCCCAAGCCCTCCGCCACTCTCTGAATGCCAAGAGATGGAACTCAGTGGGTGGCAGCTTCTTGGAGACACAGATGTCCATCACCTTGTATGCCCTTCCATGAAGACAAATCCGCAGCCAGCCAGCCTCCAGCTTCTGTGATACCGCTCCCCACAACTTAGGTGTCAGGATGGGAACAGGTCAGGGTCCCCAACTTCTTGCACAACCCCCCTCTTCCATAAGATGCTATTGAGCACACATCTCATAAATGTGTGACCCTTTTTTATATAAATTCTATATCCATGCTATTTTCCACATCATGGACATCTTACAACACACAAAAGATGACAAACAAAAAAGAATAAAATTACAGAAATTCTGTGGTATTTATTCTAATAATTAAGACACCCACATCCCACATCGAAGTACCTGTTTGGGAATCTGACACCAGCTTCCTGCTAATGCAAATCCAATGAGGAAATGCTGATGGCCTAAGTGATTGGGTCCCTGCCACCCAGTTAGGAGACCTCATTTGAGTTCCCAGTTGCAGGCTTCAGCTCAGCCCGGTCCGGCCATTGCTGGTACTTGGAAAGTGAGCCAGCAGATGGGAGTATGCTCTCTCATTTTCATATTCTCTCTCTCTCTCTAACACACACATACACACACACATACATACATACATACATACATAAATTACAGAAGTTCTGAGATTTTCTTTTTGCATTAAAAATGATGCCTATGTTCCACTTGGAGACCCCAATCTAACCCACTGCCTTCATTTTACAGATGTGAATAACCAATGTGTCATTTTCATCACACCTATCATCCTCCTGAGTCCTTATAAATCACATTAATTCCATTTCACTTTTCTATCCATTGTTAATCATAATATGAGCAGCCTTCAAAAAGTTCAAGAAATGCATATTATGAAAAACCTGCATGGAATTCAAATTTTTTTGCACGGAAATAAATCTATCTTTTAATTCTATTTTCCACACACTTTTTGAAGCCACTTCACATTTGTCAACAAGAGGCTCATGGCTAAAACCTTAGAACTCCTATCATTTTATGTTCCTCTCTGCTAGGGTTTCTTGACCTAAGTACTATGGACATTTGGAGTTGGGTCAATCTTTCCCAGGGGGAGGGGGACTATTCTGTGTACTGCAGAATTTTTAGCAGCATCCTTGGCCTCTGTCCAAGAGAATCCAGCATAATCCTTCCAGTTACACCTGTCAAAATTTCTCAATGCATTGCTATAATCACCCCCAGTAAGGAACCACTACTCTAGACCAAAGTTGCAAATAAGGCCATCTGCAGGCATAAAGATAAGACATCCATCCCATCACCTCACCCATGACGTTCTCAGTCACTATTCGTCTACGGTTTGATGTCAAAATAGGGTACATAACTCACAGAATGTAGGGATGATGCTTTGTCCAACTTGGAATCTCCATTGCTAGAATAATAATTGGCATGCAGCAGAGAATAATAATTGGCATGCAGCAGGCACACCAAAAGTATTTATTGAATGAAAGAAGCCTTCTTCAGAACAATACATACTTTAGTTAATTCAAGCCTTAATAAATGAGCCTAATTCCAGTAACAGAAGCCCCAAAGATCTTGAGAAAACATAGAAAGTACCTGTTATGATAGCTTTGCAATACAGAAAGGATTTGTGGTATGTTTAATCACTCCATCTTTGAACAATCGAACCAGAAAGTAACCATCAGATTATCCTGCCTCTTGTTATCAGCGAAGCCTGGCATCCAATTGCCTTTCCTATTTTGTGGTGGCCTTCGTTTATCTTAACGTCCCCTCTTATTATCTGGGAAAGCATTTGAATCTCTCATCTGAAAACAGGGCTGTGCAACACGCTTTGAATTAGAATAGAATAGAATTTCAACTTTGGCCTGCTTACATCCCTATCTAGCAAGCTACTTATGACTGCCAAGTAGGGATTTTTGTTGTTGTTGTTGTTAAGAGCAAACTTTAGTGAGCTGCTCCGGAACTCTTTTCATAACTGGGTACTCTATAATCCAAAAAACCCCAGTCTTCAGGTTAAAATAAACAAGGCTCTCTGGGAAATGATAGAGCCTACAAGCATAGAAAGAAACATAAGGCTTATCGTGGACCCATGCTTTGATGCAGCTTCACTTGCCTAAGCTGGTCTCCTCATGGTCTCACCCTTTAAGCCATGAGAATCGGAACCTCTGGGCTTTCTCCCATACTGTTCCTCCACCTGGAATGGCCCCATTTCCTCTCCTTCAGGGTAACCTCTCACATACTTCCTATTCCTCCTCTCAGAAGTTGTCTCTGACACCTCCAGCTCTCCCAGGCTGTCCCCCACTCAGAGATGTTACCACATTTATAGCCATTTAATGTGTGCCATCCTCTCCTCCACTTGGGTAAACTTTGTCTTGCACTGTTTGGCTGCGATTTACAGTGAACTGAATTGGTTTTCCTGGCAGGGCTAAATTCTCTGAGCATCTATCTATAGCACCTGCTCTCCATCACCATTTAACTTGACCTGTCCATGTAGTCAGTTCTCAATGAAAACTTGTTTCCTGGACTACTCCAGTGTTCTAAATGTATGAACCCCATTATTTGTGTACATTGTCATGGAGTCCATGTGATTTATGGAAATTTAAGAGCCACATTGCACTGTAACAAAATCCACAAAATGGAATTCTCTTGAGCCATGGGTTTTCCAGCAGGCTCCTAAAATAGTTTCTGAGGCAGCCCTAAATTCATATTCAGTGCAGAAAGAGATCTGTCAAGACTTGGGATCATCCCACCCATTCTACACATCTTGTTCAGTTAGGAAAGAGACACTGCATTACTAACTGCTAGCACACAACACCAGATGGTAGGAGGAAAAAGAGTCTCTAGCCTTGGTTAAAGTTAGCCCTTAAGAACAAGGGTCACTACACATTCATTGCTAGTGGAACTATAAAATGGCTCAGCAATGCTGGAAAACAGCTGGCAGTTTCTTAAAAAGTGAAGCAGTAGGTCACCCAGAAACTCCACTTCCAGACATCTAGTCAGGAGAAATCAAAGCATCCACCCACACCAAGACTTACATGTGAATGTTCCTAGTAGTCATACTGTTTTTAACATTCAAAAAGTAGAAATAGTGTGCACTTGTTCAAATGTCCATCAACCGATGAATGGACAGATACAAGGTGGTATATCCATACAACAGAATATTACCTGATGACTAAAAGGAGTGAGATATTACTGTATGTTACAACACGGATAGACTTTGAAAACAGTTTGCAAGAGAAAGAAGGCAGACACAAAGACCACATATTGTGTGATTGCATTCGTATAAAATGACCAAAAATCAAATCCATAGAGACAGAAAGTAGATTAGTGGTTGCCTGAGGCTGGAAGTAGGAAAGCGGATTAACAGTAAATGCGCATAAGGAATTTTATTGGGGTAACAAGCATGTTCTAAAACTGGATTACAGTCATGGTTGCACAACTTAGTAAATTTACCAAAAGTCACTGCATATATGCTTCAAGTGGGTGAAGGGTCTATGTAAATGGCAAATGTCAACTTCCAGAATTTGAATGGTAAAACAAGGAACAACCATCATTGATTTGCCTTCTTCACTGACTAACATCTCTTCCCCGCCCCACCTCCAATCCTTGAGTTTAGGGGCTTCCTCTAATGGGCCACAGCGATGTCTGCAGCTTCCTTCAGAGCCATGCTGTGACATCCTGCAAATGGGAACAGATCATCTAATACATTCATTCATTCAGAAAATGTTTGCTGAATTCTGTGTCTTTGCCAGGCACTATGGTGCGTACTCAGGACAAAGAAGTGGGGGTGGGGGAGACATGGACGACACAGGGAGGGAAAAACTATCAGTTGAGGCCTACAAGACAAGTACGAGAACAAGGATGAGGCAGAAAAGACTAGTTTTCCAAGGAGAGGAAACAGCAGGTTCAAAGGATGAAAAGCAAGAGAAATGGAACTTCTGGATAACTGACCCTACTCCTTCTAGGTGATTCACGGTGTGAGAGGTGAAGCGTAGAAGAGAAGTCTCAGAAAAGAGCAGCAGAGTCAGACAGCAGGGCCTCGGAGGCATCTTAAGGAGTCTGGGCTCTGTCTTCAGTGGAATAGGAAGGAAAGGGTGTGTTCTCAGCAAGTGAACACGAGGATCAATTTGTGATGAACAAATAATATACACATGCTCCAGGCACTTGTAATTACACCTTAGGAAAGACACCAACACTCTTGGAGCTGACCATCAAGTCTAGCTTCTTCTCCCTGAGAAGTTACCTCTGACTCTCCCCCATTTGTCTCCATCAAGTTATGCCACATGGGGCTAGTGAGCACCATATTGGACAGCACCACACTAGACATTATATTCTGTAAACATAAGTACTGTATGCTGTTCACCACTAAAATCCTGGCACGTAGAAAAGCACAAGGCACATAAAAGGATCTTGGTGTCTGTGAATGAATGAATAATATACACAGAGTGCCAATGTTTTTACTCATTCACTCATTCATTCAAGAAACATTTATCACACACCAATAAGGTACCTAGAACTGCTCTAGATATTGAGGCTACAGATTAATGGCCCAGCTTTGTCAAGCTAATGCTTTAATAAGGAAAGCTGAAAATACATATGTAAGCAAAACAGAACTAAACACAAAATTATATTTCAGCAAGATGTAGATTCTATAAAAAAATTACAAGAAGGTAAGGAGATAGTGATGGAGACAGTATGCATGGGCTCAGAGACATTTCAGCTCACAAATAGCATTTGCCAGAGCCTCTGCTGTCCCGGCTTATGTTGTATTCTAGCACTTATCAAACAAAACTCATGATGAAAGTTAATGGAACAAACTTGAACAGAAAGTAAGATAATTGCTCAGAAATAAATTCTGCTCTCTGATCATCTTGTCATAAAAGCTTTGGAGTACGCATTTTTGTGGAAAGGAGGCAGTGGCAAAATTGACCCATATTCTGTTTCAAAGCTATTAATGTGTCAAATGGTTAGCCCCAGCAGGCAAAGAATTTCTGCAAACTTTGGGGAAAAACATCTTCTGAATTACTTAGTGTCACAACATGTGTCAGAACCAGCGGCCAATCCAAATCTCCAAATGCAGCGTGTGTCTTCTATTTTACAATTAAATTCACCCCACATTCAGTGAGCATCTTCCCAAGTGTCAGGGGACTGTGCTAAGCCCCAGGAGATAACTCCCCATCCCCTCCCAGTGTCTGTCCTCTACCAGCTCCCATACTGGGAAGAACAAGAGACACCACAGGTAAAACATCAAAGACAATCTGAGCAGAGCTGCGTGTGTCACTTTCTTTCAGTTTCATTTAGCTTCCTCAATGTTTTTTATACTCCATCACATAATCTTCAAGGATGTTGTGTACTTTCCTAAGACCAAGGTTAGTTCATAATTGCAGATGTTGAATAAAAGGAAACTTTCCTGAGCTGCTATGGGTTCTAACACCAGAGAGATTCCTTCCAGACTGCACAGCTGAGAAACTGTTAGAATATAAAGTGCATTTTTTGTAGGCTTGAAAAAAAAAATCAGTCTTGTGGGGTGGATCAATTGCATGTAACTTCTGCTCATCATTTATCCAAAGGGAGATTCATCAACGGGCTCACCTAGACTTTAAAAATATTGGCCTGCCCTCTGATTGTGAGAGTCAAGTGGAGACTGGACAAGACAGCATTCTGTACTTTTAAAAGTCATTTATGGTCATTAGAATAAAAATGAAGGTTCTGGCCTCAGAGCATCAGCTGATTCAGATATGGGTTCACCAAGAGCACAGCAGACCAGAGAGGCTGAAAATGCGGTGTCACGAAGATAAGCACAAAACTTCTCTGAGAACACGTCCAGCCTCTTTTTTTGGAAGAGACAATTAATAAACAAGCTAATAAACCGGTGTAAAAGCCCTCCAACCTCACCTTGAAAGTCTCTAATTAGAACTGGTCTAAACACATGCACAGTCACTGACCACAGGTTTGCCTGAGAGAGGACAGAGAAGAGGTAGGGGTGTGTGTGGGTATGTGTGTATGTACACAGAAAAACATACACATATGTTAAATATACACTCAATTTCAGCTGGATTGGGAGTTTGCCTCTCTGGTTAATTACAATTACAAGTTTCATGGAGGACAACACACAGCCTATCATTTATGGTGAAGAAAAAAATCTATTTGGCCTTATTAAAGCTCTAATAGGAAAAGACTCTGGGATTTTCCAATGTTCTGTTTTCATTTTCCAAGCGTCAAAAACCCTGGGGCTTCATATAATGCCATCGCCTGGATTTATGCCATGGAATCATCTTTCTGTGATTCAATTTCTATGCAATGAATGTTCCCGTCATCAGCTTCCATTTCCAATACCTACTGAAAGCTGTAGACTCTGAAAACATGTCTGTATAATTTAACCACTTCAAAGTTTCCTCATAACACTGTGTTACTACAAAGTCCTGTTCCAGCTTTCGATGTTTGTTTCCCTCAACAGTGTGACAATACTTGGTTGGTATTTGCCTGCTTTAAAAGAAAGACAAATTCAGTTGTTTTCAAAATCCTTTTCAAAAATGGTTCAGCAATCTAGGGATGGACATACAAGAATTTAAAAATCAAAAAGCTGGTTTTAATGAAATTCTTAATTCAACTAGAACTCTCATTTTGATGTTGGACTCCATGTTGCTTGGTATGATGGTCCCATTGTGGCCTTCCTAATGTTTGAGAAACTCATGTTCACATAAATTCATTACATATGCTCAGAGAAGACTGTTTGAAAAAAAAACTTCTTTGACTTTTCTTTCTATTTAAACAGACAGATGCCAGGGCAGTTTTTCTTCCCTCGTTCTAAATTAATTCCATGCAAGAAGAAAATGTGGGCTGAATTGAATTCACTGGACTGGGAGAGCCCTCGCTGGGATTCTGAAGGAGGCCCAGAGAGGGCCAGCATTCAACTGCCACTACAGGTTTATCACAATGTATGCCTGGTTGTTCCCCGCTTCTCAAAACACTGAAGGCCCAGTGTGGCCTAGAACCCAGGATTCAAAACTCCCCATGCTTTCCTGTGCATTTATTCTTATTACAGTTATAGATGTGTGAATATTCACTATCTGATGAGCTAGATGTAGGAGGGGGGGCTGTCACCTCAAAAACAGATGAAGCAGACAAGGAATGTCACATCCATTATATTAAAAACCAAAACCCTTCCTCTCTTGAATAGCAAAGCAGATTTGACCTGGTTTGCACAAGAGCATAAGAGAATGGAGACCTCAATACATTAAGGAGTGAATGTGCAAAGAGGAAGAGAGCCTCAGCAAAGGGGGCCACTGCTACCAGGAGCTGTGGTGCTGTAAAACACAACCGGGAAGGGAACAAAAGACAGGGTTCATATTTCCAAAGTGAACTCCAGTTTGCTTTTGTCAGCCCCTCCTGCGATCTCTCCCACGCCCTCAGAACAAACAAATGGGGTCTAGAAACATGAAAGGAGGCACCAGGGTGACTGGTTCATGAGTACAACAGTGGTGAACTCAAATCGTAGCAGCCAGAGAGAACTTTCATGCTTCAGAAGAGTGTGTGCAGAGAAGAACACAGAGCATGAACAGAGACTCAACCACTGGCTGTAGACCCCATAGCTGGCTGTAGACCATTAGCCATAAAAGCATTGCAGCAGCTGAAAAAAAAAACACTTGTTCAGCCTTCCTCTGTGTGACTACTACAGTGCAGGGCCTCTCCCCCAACTGTGTGCAGGCTAGTGATTCCTTCCAAACAGGGGCAAAGCTGGAAGTGATTTCTAGGGCTGTAAAACTTCAAATACATGCACTCATGTATCGTCTACTCGCCATATGGCTGAAAATACCACCATTCTGAAAAGACCAAGAAATGTCTCTTGATTGTAAGGAGACTCTTTATAGTGCTCTCATCTCCCCACAGTTCCTCCTTTAGGAGACATGCCTTATCTATAAGTTTATGCTAAGCTTCAAAAACATAAGCCTAGCAGGCTTTCATTTACCTGCCACAGTCCCAGACCAGGGTCTTGCACCTGTGGTCCCTTAACAAGTAATTCTTGAGCCAAGGTAACTCCTCATTTTCTGGTCACTTTCAGTTAGCGTTCCAAATCACAATTCAAACAAAATTAAAATAAACAAAGGGATTTCTGTGGAATTAAATTCTGCAGCAGCATGAAATAGTATTTAATATAACAACCAACAGACAATAATGGCCTCTTTAAAATTAAAGCAAGATGAGGACTTACAAACATATGGGACTTATTTAGCATTTGCTATGAGACTGAAAAGCTCATCAAAATGGACTTTTCCTTCTCTGTGTACCTCCATTAAGATTTATTTGGATTCTGCTCTAACCGAGATGGCATAATACATCTTACGCAAAACTCTTCATCCCTATAACCAATTCTGTTCCTCTGCAATCTTATTCATCTACCCCATTGCTCAAGCTGAAAAGCCACACATCACCCTTAATCTGTCTCTTCCCTTCTACTCCTATACTAGCAATCAGCAACTCTTTGATGATATATCCCCTATCTATCCCATCTGCTTCTCCCCACCTCCACTTCAATCACCATGTTCTAAACCAGAGGTATCCAAAAGACCTTTCTGTAATGATGTAAATGTTCTACAGAGGTACTGACCGACATGGTAGACACCAGCTACATGTTTCTATGGAGCACTGGATATGTGGCCAGTTCAAGTCAGTTGAAAAAACTTGGTTTTTTGATGTTGATTAATTTTGAAATTAAAATGAAATAGCCCTGGCTGGTGCCGTGGCTCACTTGGTTAATCCTCCGCCTGTGGCACCAGATTCCCATATGGGCACCAGTTCTAGTCCTGGCTGCCCCTCTTCCAGTCCAGTTCTCTGCTCTGGCCCAGGAGGGCAGTGAAGGATGGCCCAAATGCTTGGGCCCCTGCATCCATGTGGGAGACCTGGAGGAAGCTCCTGGCTGCAGATTGACACAGCGCCGGCCGTGATGGCCATTTGGGGAGTGAACCAACAGAGGGAAGACCTTTCTCTCTCTCTCGCTACAAAAAAAAAAAAAAAAAAAAAAAAGGAAGGAAGGACGGAAGGAAGGAAGGAAGGAAGGAAAGAAAAAAATAATTAAATGCCATATGGGGATAGCAGTTACCATTTTGGACAGCAAAATCTAAATGATCAACACCTTTGTCTTGGTCTCACACAACCATTTTTTTGCTTCCCCAAATCCATTTTCCACTATCAGCCAAAGGGATCATTCAAAAATATAAATTCCAGCCCAGCAGCTCACTACTGCACCTTTTTTTTTTTTTTTTTTGGACAGGCAGAGTGGACAGTGAGAGAGAGAGAGACAGAGAGAAAGGTCTTCCTTTTGCCATTGGTTCACCCTCCAATGGCCGCCACTGCTGGCGCACTGTGGCTGGTGCACCGGGCTGATCTGATGGCAGGAGCCAGGTGCTTCTCCTGGTCTCCCACGGGGTGCAGGGCCCAAGCACTTGGGCCACCCTCCACTGACTTCCTGGCCAAAGCAGAGAGCTGGCCTGGAAGAGGGGCAACTGGGACAGAACCCGGTGTGCCGGTGCTGCAAGGCGGAGGATTAGCCTATTGAGCCGCAGCACCGGCCGCTGCACCTATCTTAGAACTGTCTTATGGATTTATATGCTGCACAGCACTCACAGCTATCTGAAATAATCCTTTCCCTTTGCTTCTTTATCTTTCTCCTATTCTAGAATGTGAACTACATGAGAACTCAAATTGGTCATCACTGTATCCCTATTATTTCCAAATTTGCCTGGCACATGACTAAGAGCTCAAGAATTGCTGGATGAATAAATGAATTTGAAACAGGAATCAATTGGCTGATTTACTACATTCCTCCACTAACGGAGGTGATTAAAGAATACTCTGTTAAAATAGCCAAGTGCTTTGAGCTTCTGTACTTGTCATGCCAGTGAGTTGTGGTAAGACAACATGGTCTCACTTACAACCAATAGCACAAAGCAGGCACAGAGACCTGGCCAACCTCAGGCACAGAGACTACGGGCACAACATTCAGGTCTTGGAACTAACTATCTTAGCTGCTTAGGAGTACCACATTTTAACTTAGAGCTTTCAAAACAGTGTCCTTACAGGGTTACAGGTATAACAAGACAACCTGGACACTCATACCACCCATGCCCATCAACTACTTTCTTTACAAACTGTATCCATTTCACTTTGTGTGCTGGACAGTCAGGATAAGAAAAGCGCTGAGAAGCACTACTACCATGGAGCCCAATCCTCAATTAAGGTGACCAAACTCATTAAGCTCAAACTATCATTCAAATATGCAAAAGTCAGTCAAGTCTCTCAATACTCATAGCGAACAGGGAGAGAGACAGAAAAAGGCCAGTTCTTAATTAGACCTTAGTTAAACTATTCGTTATTATAAGTGTCTTTCCATGGAAAAATGTGAGTAATTGTTTAAAAACCCTCAAATAATGCCAACAGCGGGGAGGAAGTGGTGAACCTTGACTGGGGGCAGTCAGCACATGCTACAGGCCCAATATGGGTGTCAAAAGAGATGAGGGCATAAGAGACTGCTTACACAGCAAACTGAGAAAATAATTACCCCAAGAATGATAGGAGCAAGACTTTCACTGTTAGATAAGAGAGACATAAATTTTTGAAAAGTTAAAACTAGAGCAAACCTTGTGGGGCTGGACTGTAACTTGGAGGTATTGGTGCAAACTTACATTTTTTAACATCAATGCAAAGAATATATGGAGATCTGTGTAAACACGGTATGTGTGTTTGTGTGTTTCCTAGTTCTCCAACTGAGATAGCCTAGGAACACTAATACCTCTTCGACAATAAGCACATCTAACAATCAGGCCTTTTTTTTTTTTTTCTTTGACAGGCAGAGTTACACAGTGAGAGAGAAAGAGACAGAGAGAAAGGTTTTCCTGTTGCCATTGGTTCATCCACCACTACGGCCGGCGCACCGCACTGATGCGAAGCCAGGAGCCAGGTGCTTCTCCTGGTCTCCCATGGGGTGCAGGGCCCAAGCACTTGGGCCACCCTCCACTGACTTCCTGGCCACAGCAGAGAGCTGGCCTGGAAGAGGGGCAACTGGGACAGAATCTGGCGCCCCAACGAGGACTAGAACCTGGGGTGCCGGTGCCGCAGGCGGAGGATTGGCCTAGTGAGCCGTGGCGCCGGCCAGATCTTCATTTCTAAATATCACTTTCCTTAAAATGAACTAGGGTTCTTTGATTCCAGGGCTAGGACAAAAATGTAGTAGATGAGCCCAAAACATCTTACTGTACCAGAAGGTAAGGAGTTCCTCAAAGGATGATAAAAAGATTGCAAAAGAACTCAGGGAACAGTTTAAAATTGTTTCCAACGACCAAATCCAGGCCATCTTGAACATCAAAATAAATACTGAGAGCAATATATTATAACACACTGAAAAAAATCATGACATACTATATAAATAAATAAATAAATACATAACTCCTTTTTCACTTTGGAATAAAACTAATTTTTAAGGGATGATGGAGTTAGAAAATAGTCAGTGTAACCAAAAGCAAAGGGTAAAAGTTTAATGAAGAATAAGATATTAAAATAATCTCAAAAAAGCTTCACATCAAAAACTTAAGAAATCAACTTATAAATTCACAGGCAAAATATTCATTAACTAATTTTACAATGGGGAAACTGGCACACTGTCTCAGCCAAGGTACAGGAGTTCACATCATCAGTTTTGGACAATTTGATGCCTCCTGATTTCACGTCCTGAGAATGTACATTCTATGTGAGACATTCCTGCCCACAAAACAGAACCTGGGCCTCATGAGGAGGCAACGTTGGCAAAGTAAGTGGAAAGCACTCTTCAAAAACGCTGGCATCAAAGTAAAAAAAAAAAATTTTTTTTAAATATTTACTATAGAACTATTCCTGATTAAAGGACACCAGGGAGACCTAACAACAATATGTGACGCCTGGTTGGATCCCAGAACAAAAAGGAAAGAGGAAAATGGAGAAGTATTTCCTTTTTCTCTGTTTTGCTTTTTCTAGGAAACATACACTTAAGTATTTCAAGGTATTAGGAAAACATGTCTACAACTTACTATCAAATGATTCAGAAAAAAATATACATACTTAGGTCAGAATTCCTGATATTTTGGAGAGCACAGAGAACAAAATGATGAGGTCAAATGTTAAAACGGAGAATTTGGGTGAAGGACATATGGGAATTCTTTGTGTTATTTTACAACTTTTCTGCAAGTTCAAAATTACTTAAAAATTAAAAAGTTAACTAAAAAGTATATAGGAAACAAATGAAAAGAGAAAGAAATAAATTATTTTTATTTGGCATTTTCTTACGAGTGCTCAAGCATGTGCAAAACACATGTATAAAACAGGGCCTACGAATTAGCTGGAAAATATTTTTCTCCCATTCTCCTTAGATGAATGGGAAAATACAAATCAATTAGTAGGGGTAAAGCTTTGAAATTTCTCTAGATTTAATGCAGATACCTGAGCTGACTTTTTTCTACAACCCTCCTTTGATATCAAGGAATGTCTGAAGAACTACCAGCACACAGAATGCAAAATCTCATACTTGCCTTTGGCTAACACGTGCTTATACTGTCAGAGAAAGGGGCAAAGATAACAAACAGGAATACCGGGGACAAAAATGGTTGAGAGAATCCTGGCGTGTACCTCTGACAAAAGACTGAAGGCGCCGTGGCCGGGGATGACAGGAATGGGACAGTCTGCAAAGGCAGCATCATCAGTCCTCACACAAGAGGAAATCCCAGGGCAGGGAACCAGGACTAGAGCTCTTACAATGGACCCCAGAGGTCACACAGCTAAATTCCCAACACAGAGGGACAGGAATTGATAATGAGAGCTGGCTCAAAGCAGTCTCCAGAACCCAGAGCTCCTGCCTCCTGGGTTATCACATCTCTTCTTCCATGCAAAACAGTTCTTTTGGAATAAAGTCAATCCATGTACATGGCATGCCCGGGACAACTCTATATCACTTTGCAGGACTGCAAGCTCCCTATTATATAGGGCTCTGCAAAGTGTGCTGGGACCAGATCTGGTGCTCATGGGCAGAACCAGCAAGGGAAGAAGGAAGAAGCTACTTTGACTCTTGGGAGGATGGAGTTGGAGCCATGCCACAGGCCCCAAAGGAGTCTCCAGATGTCTCTTTTTTTTAATTTTTATTTATTTTATCTGAAAGGCAGAGAAAGAGAGACAGACTGTTTTCATCATTGGTGCTGCCAGTGCCACCTTGAGGCTCTTCTCCCTCCCTCCTTCTTTTCCACCCAGGTTCAGTGAGATGATCTATGTGACATCACCTTACAAGTCCTAAACACTGTGCAGACATAAGCCATTATGTTTTCGCTACACACAATGTGTTCTCCAGACACTGCTGCTAAGTACACCTTCTTCTTTCTCTTCTGGGGGCAGCCCCCATCTACCAAGGATCGCCCCTCCATTACTCACTTATCTAAAAGCTTCCCTCAACATCCAATTCCTCATGACTCAGTTATTCCAGAAAGTCCTACACTGACTCATCTCAGCACTTGAGAAACGGACATGCAAAAATGAGTGCTTAGAATGGGCCCACCTTGTTCCTTTGTGTTTACCTGTCCATTTCTTTTGTGAATCACTTAACATTCACCACCAACAAACATAAACAGACTGAGCCAAGACTTTATTTAACCCTGGAGCATGGGAGCTTGCCAAAGGTTCCAAGTCATAGTGTCACTGTGTAACACAGCAAGTGCATTCACAGATCACTAATCCAGCGGGCAAGTTCACAGACATGAAGGTCCAAGAACAGGGCTCCTTTAAAAGAAAGAATAAAAGAACCACCAGCACCAGATCTGGGCAGTACCAAGTCCAGGGTAATGCGTTATACTTTAACCACAGGCTAGAAATTTGAGTAAAAGATTGTAGTATATGTTTTGTGTCTTAACAAATTGGCTTATCTTGTGCACATGTTTAAGATATAAAACATCAAATTCATTTTGCTGTCAGTGAGCTTAAAAAGAGGCAGCATTCATTTGTTGGGCCAGTGTGTTCCTTCCCATGGCTGTGTGGACAGAATGAGAAGAATATTCTACATTTCTGCTCTTTTTATCTCACAACCCTTCAGGCTTACTCCTGCTAATATTGCTCAGGGAACAATGGGGAAGAATCAGGACACTCTTTTTAGGTGGGCTGGGATCTTCTTAAGAAAGCGACCACTTTTTGAGTACTTACATCTCCCACACCTTTTATATTTATGAAGTTGTGCCAAGATCGCCTGGCCCTAAGTTTTAATTTGACAAACTGGAAAACGAGAAGGCATCTGGAAGAAGCGATTTCACAGCGGCACTGCCTCTTCCTCCTCTCCATCCTGGAACATTCCCACCCCTCTAAAGGTGGGAAGGAGAAGGCACGAGGCTTAACCTTCTAGTGTGTCACTCCGGACAAGTCATTTAAGCTTCTCCCTATCATCACTTCCAACATGTACATTCTAGGACTCCTGCATTGCAGTCCACAAGCATCCCACCCTCAAAGACACAATCAAATTGCCTCACAAAATTTTGAACCAGAAAAAACCAAGTTCTCTCATATCTCACAAGCTTACTACTCCATCCTTTGGGGGACCTGGGCCCTGTGGATTCTCAGGGTTGATCTAAGTTCCCTGTAGAAAGAATTTGTTTTAGTTGGTCCCTGAAATTCACACCACAGGAACCTCCTGAACAACCGCCACTAACATTCGAAGTCACCTCCCATGAATGTGAGCAAATAAGCTTGCTCTATAAGCAACATCCTTGGGCCTTCAGCCAATATTTTTAAGTTCCATGTATGTTTCAAAGTTAAGGTTTGGTTTTGTTAAAAAAAATTCTTAAAATATTGATGCTTTGAAATATTGATACTTTTTCAGATTATGAGCATCAATGATATTTATAAAGATGGGTATCTTATTCACTACAAATAAAAATCTTAGAAATTTTGTATATGAAGACCTGGTCTCTCAATTTCAGATCTATTTTGCAGGCTTACTTGTAGCTTCTCCAGTGAAAAACAAACAAATAAACAAAATGGAAAAATGCCATCAATTCAATGGCTTCTACACGTCTACAACAGTCAGGGGGAAAAAAACACACCACAGTAAACTGCTAAACTCATAATCAGAAACATGTTGAAAGTGCCAAATGTTATTATGCTGAAACAAGGAACACTTCCACAATTGGGCTCAGAGCAAATTATTTTCACTTGGAGCTCCTGGATTCTGACACGAAGGTAATCCTGAGCTTTGACTCCACTCAACTCCTGGAGGCATCAGTTCCTCAATATATAAAGCAAAAGGGACCTAGGAGATCTCAGCGATTATTTCTAACCCTAACACAACTTCAATCATGACTATAACAAAGTAAGTAAAAGCTCTTGAACAAAAACAGTGAATGAATTGTTTGATCATTTTTCATCTGGCGATGACATCAATAACAGCTTCAATATATACTAAATTGATCTTCTGTATATAAAGATAATTGAAAATGAATCTTGATGTGAATGGAATGGGAGAGGGAGCGGGAGATGGGAGGGTTGCAGGTGGGAGGGAAATTATATGGGGAGAAAAAACCACTGTAACCCAAAAGCTGTACTTTGGAAATTTATATTTATTAAATAAAAGTTAAAAAAATTTAAAAATTAAAAAAAAGTGTATGAAATTTTACCACTGAGATGTTTGGAAGGATGCTGTTCATGATGCACTGTCCTCTCTTTGAGAACTTCCTGGGAAAATCACTGCCTGTGTCTCAATACTGGGAATAGCCCTTTACTCTTTAGCCTTATGGGCACGGTGACTCATGTGGCTGATTATGTTTCCTTCATTGCAGTGGCTGCAGGAAAACTCAGAACCAAATCTCTGACTCACCCCTAGCAAATGGAACAAGGCCTTGGGACAGTTTGGGTACCATAGGTTTCATCCCATTCTCTTTTCTCTCATGTTATCATCTGCCTGCTTTTCATGTTTTTCTATTATTTCTATTTGTGAAAGTGGTATTTCAATCTGCTTTCCTTTATTGACATAAATGTCAAATAGCAAAATCCTCCCTTTAGTGACTTGCATTTCTCAAAATGGTTATTATATCAACACATAGAAGCATCCAAGTACCTATTTAATGTTCTCATATCCAAATTCTATGCCAAGATTTAGAGTATTATGATCATTACTGTTATATTTTTAAACCCTTACTTTCACATACAGCTTCAAGTAATTTTGCATGTGTGATCTCATTTGAGGTTTTTCTTTTTTCAAAAATAGTAAGAAATAGTTGCAGCAGGCACTTACTATGACTATCTCCATTTTTACAGATGAGGCAAACAATGCTTAGAGAGCCTAAGGAGTTTACTCAAATGCACAAAACAAATAAGACAAGATCAGTTGTTTTTTTTTTTTTCCAAGTGTAGATTTTCCTTGTAACTACAAAATGTCAACTCTCACATAGTTTTTGAAATTCTGGCCTAGGATCTATGACTCAAGTGTTTTATTTAGCTGATTTTCTAAGTAGTATCAGCCTGCCAGTCAAAATTATATCAATTACTCTTTGGTAATGGAACCTCTGCATTATGAGAACTAGACAGCCAAGACTCTGGAAAATTTTTTAACCATTAGAAAATGCATGAGTAATTTATTTCCTCCATTGGAATCCAATGATGGCATTAAGAAAACTCATTCCTGCAACCTAACAAGGAACAGAAATCCTTTAATGTGGTCTGCTAAAGTAGTCACACAGAGTTTAAAAAAAAAAAAAGCTTCTTGAGTCACTACAACTAGTGAGACCATTTAGTAGTAGAAGGTGAAATTCAGACAAAGCAGGCTAAGGAGCAGATCTACCTAACTGCTTCTTCATGATGAGCTCACAGTACTTCAACCACATCTGAGGGAAAGAATCATGAAGTTCAAATCATATTCATTTCTAAGTCATTGACATTGCTAATGTATGAGAGGGTGAAATGTTGACAACTTGAACTCTTGAAACCTTGAAGAAACCAGAGTCTATTCATCCTACGAGTCATGAATTTGGGAAGTAAGGGGGAGACTGAATATGTGATTTCTCTGAGTTTTAATTACTTCAGGGAAAATGAGGAAAGAAGAGGTCAAAGTGACACCTATTCTCTAACTCAACACCCTGTACCTACAAGAGTACTTATCAGCGCCACCTACCTGAAATATTATCATTTTAACACTGACCAGAAGTTTTAGATGTATTTATATTATGTGCGGGTAATAGGTAATGTTCCAGCACATTTAACTCATTATCCAGGAATTTTACTGTTTTCCTTTAATCAACTTCAAACATACACTGGTTTGAATTACTAATTCCTTCTCATAAGAAAATATATTCATTTAAGTGTCTTTGCTAGGCAGATTATACAAGGGATACTCAAGTTAATTCTGTTTTTCAATGAACAAGTGGTGGGTGCTGTGGTGTAGAAGGTTATGAAAATAAAAAAAAAATTCATTAAAAAGTATGAACAGAAGTAATTTGGTCTCTTACTTGGTTAATTAATTTTCTTATTTCTTATTTACATTCTCCCCCAACTAAGTTATAAAACTCCATGAATATCATGAAGATAGGCCCATAAACGTCTTCTGAACAACTTTACACCCAGTAATAATTAGAATGAATATATGGTGAATACATGAAGAAATCAGCCACAGAGAAAACTTCTGAAATGCACACAGAGAAACATTAGCTCGTCCCTAGAGAAGGCTAAAGGGTACTTTGCCTTACCTGTAACTGAGTCATGGAAACAGCTCACATACACCTAAGGGGGAATAAAGGGTAAAACACAGCTAAGCAGTGCACAAGAGAAGAAAAGCATAGAGCTTATTGCTTCTTCCTGAAGCAAAACTTCATGACATTGCTTCCAAGCTTGAAGATGGCAAGGTCTGAAGAGCCAGTCTCCTTAGTCCAGCTCCTCCTTATCTGAGCCAACTGGGGCAATATTTATGCTCCGACCTGTTTGCTCCATGCAAAATGGGAGAGGAGTGAAAGAATCTACCTCATACACTTGTTGCTGAGACAATGGGCATTGAGTGTCTGGTTTACACCATCTCTTCAATAAGTGAAAGCTACTATCATTCATTAGTTTGAAGTAAATTCCTAGAAAATCAACCCTTCATGTTCTAAAGGAAATCTGAATTATTCAGCCATAAGAGGTATGCAGCTGACATC
The DNA here is from genome assembly GCA_949820135.1 of Sylvilagus floridanus. NCBI lineage: Eukaryota > Metazoa > Chordata > Mammalia > Lagomorpha > Leporidae > Sylvilagus > Sylvilagus floridanus. Next base: position 31,861,036 of record OX463243.1, read on the forward strand.
AGTCACACAGAGATGAAATCTGATAAGAATAGGCAGTAGGCACATCCTTGGAAGAGAAATGAAAGCCCTAGCACTCAAAGAGGAACCCTGGCATGAAGAAAAATCTACAGAAGGTGACACAGCAGTTCTGTCCCTTTTCATGGCTGTTGGGGGGCTGATGCAGAAGGAGGCACTGGAGTCTCAGGTCTTCCCTTACAGCAACTAGCACCCTCACCAAGCAAGGACATTTTTCTCTTCCTCTCTCAGTTGAGTAGTCTTCTCTGAGCCCAGTCTTTCCTGGTCCCAGAAAGATAGAGCCAAATCTGTCAGATTTCCAAAGATATTTCTGGTTCAAATTTTTTAAAAGTAAGTTAGGCCTACATGGTGATGGTCTTGAATGGAAAATTAGGAGGAGCCATTGAAGGTTCTGAAGCAGGATTGGTGGAGGAAGCAGCAAATCCAGGATTGCATTGACCTCTTTGGTATTGAGGCCTGCCCTAACACAGTGGCAAAATATGGAGCAGATTAATCAGAAGTTTTGCTCACAATGAACACTTCTAATTCTGAGTGCGTGCTCTGGTGCCTCTGTGTCAAGGTATTCACTGACAGAGTGACTTGAACACCCAAAGAAGCCAGTAACTAAGAGCCAAACACTAACAGGGCACAAAGGAAGGTCTGAGAAACTCTGTAATTTATAAGGTCTTGGCATAAGGACACACAGCGGGTCTACCTGGGACTTCGGTAAAATCAAAGAGTTCTACGAAGACAGAAATCCACAAGCGGCATCATGGGGTGAAACCAAAGCTCAATGCTAGATAACACCAAGGAGTTCTGAACTCCTTCAGGAAATGAGAAACAACACTACTTCAATTAAGACTCCACACTGTTAAAGGCTGTAAAACCCCCCTTTACCTTCTCATTTCCATGGTCTGTCTCCAGACCCAGAGATGTACACAAAAAAAATAGTGACATCAGAAGGTGCTTTGTGCAGATTCTGTCTGGGACTGCATGGATTGTTGGGATCAGCGCACACTTAACTTAGAAAACTATGCAAGCAACATGCATGGATTTTTCATCCTCAACCCAGGAGAATTATCCTCCCCATACTTTGCAAGAACAAAAGTGGAGTGGACAGGAGAATCACAGAGACATGTGGTGATCAAAATCTTGCACTGCCAGTGAACATAGAGGAAATTTTTTGAAAGACAGAAGAGTGAATAAGAAATTGGTGGAGAGGTAGCAATGAAAGTAAAATAAGGGAATTACTCTCTGGAGATTAATATGGAATTTAGTTTTAAAATTCTGTGTTTTTAATGCTGATGGGCCATCTAGGTACAAGGTACAGGGAGCCAGGGAGTCATGAGGGCTGTGTAATAGACATGGAGAACTGCCAACGGGAATCCGACAGTTTAAGCTCTGAGAGTAACTCCTCAGCGCAGTGATAAATCCTCATGTGTGTGGCCAAGACCAAGTTCCACCCAGATAATATCAGAAGATTCACCTGCAAACATCTATTCTGCCTATAATTAATCATATTCGTAATTCATTAAATCTAGTGCGTTAGCTAAATGTCTCCTTAGATGACAGCAGCAAATACAGGGCCAGGGCCAGGTGAGAACCACGGCATCGTATTACAGGTCCCTTTCTACCTAGTGCTTCTTAATCCTCTGTGTATGCATGCATGCATGCGCAAGCCTCCAGGCTTTCAGATAAACACATCCTTGCTCTTAATAATCTGTGAACACAACGGTATGAAATGAAAAATGATCAAAATGATGATGCTTCCCATTGCCATACAGCCCCAATACAGAAATTGCTGGTGCCACCTATTGTTGAAAACACAGAACTGAAGGGCCAGTCTGGGAGCGGACTTCCACGCAGGGAAGCTGTGCTCTGCTGTCATCTTGAACATGAAGTTCCAGAATCCACTCACCAGGACAGTAGAAAAAAGAGAGTCCATTCTACTGCAAAATAAAACAAATGCATGACTGGCCCTGAACAGTTCCTACGTCATGCTTTGTTGAACACAAGATTCCAGCAATGGTTAACTGTTCGAATGTTTGAAAAAAAATCATGAGGCAGTTTCATATATACTGATAGAGAATGATCATCAAAATAAACTGTTAGGTGTAAACAACAAGATCCAGATGGCATTTAGTAATAGGTTGCCATTTATGACAATAAGGGGGGGGGGGTGCATAAAAGATCTCAGGAACACTATTAAAGCAAACAGCAGCATAAGCCACCTCTGAGGATGAGGCCCGAAAGAACAGGCCAGAACTGAAGAGACCTGCTCTCATTTTGTGTGATAATTACATCACAAAATATTTCAAGGTTAATGAAGAATAAATTCAGCATGGTGAAAAGAATACCTGAAATTAAACTATTAAAAGGCAAGATTTCAAAATCCCTAATTTTGGCTGGTTATCAGGAGCAGTTACCAGAAATAAGGCTCTGAGTATGGAGCCCGACCTCACTGAATGCTTCAAGAGTTACAGTGGGCCGGGAACACACTGAGAGGGAGGACTGGGGGAGCTGGCTACAGCACAATGTCACGCACAAGCAGAAAGGACTAGAGGCACAATTAAAACTACCCCGAAGCATGGATATTTCTGGTTCTTTTGACATATTAAGAGATGAAAAAAATAAACATTTCCAATTTTATTAAAATTTGATTTTATAAAAGCTTTGATATAAAGTTTTTATTAAAATACTATTTCTTATTAAAAAAACGGCAACCAAAACAATTCATGAAACCTTTTCGGCTATTTTATTAAAACACACATGAACAGTTAAGTGGAAGTTTATACTTGAGTACACATCGTATCAAATGTCATGTCTCCTGAAAATTGGTTCTTGAGAATAATTTCTGTAAACTTACTTATTTCTTAATATTATTCTCCCTAGCATGAGATAACACTGACATTTACACTGTAGGTGGAGCTTTGAAATTTATTCAGAATACTGCCCAATCAAAGCCATACTAGGAAGGAAGTAAATCCCTTAATTTCTGAAGCAATTCTACAGGAGAAGTTAGAAAGGGTAAACAGACAGCAATATACAGCCATATCTCAACATTCCTGGAAAAAGGTGGACCAGCTGGCAATGTGAAAATAGTATGGGCCAAGTCAGCCCTGTGAGTCCAAGTTTTGAGATAATTCCTCTGATCCAAACACGTATTTCACATATTCAACTTTAATTTTAAAAAGAGAAAAACCAGGGGATGGTGCTGTGGCGTGGCATGTAAAGTCCTGTCCTATATGGGTGCCGGTTCAAGTTCCTGTTGCTCCACTTCTGATCCATTTCTCTGTTATGGTCTGGGAAAGTACCAGAAGATAGCCCAAGTCCTTGAGCCCCTGCACCTGTGTGAGGGACAGGGGAGAAGCTCCTGACTCCTGACTTCAGATTTGCTCAGCTCCGGCCACTGCAGCCATTTGGGGAGTGAACCAGCAGACAGAAAATCTCTCTCTCTCTCTCTCTCTCTCTCTCTCTCTCTCTCAACTCTGCCTTTCAAATAAAATAAATAAAGCTTTAAGAGAGAGAAATCAGTATGTATCAGTCTCAAAGGCAAGATAAATTTGCATCACCCAGAAAAGGACACCAAGCAGGGCTGAGATCAGAGAAATGGAAGACTACCAAGCCAGATGTGGGCAGGGGCAGCACAGAACTGGACTTCAGGGAAGGGGCTGGTACAAGAATACATACGGCACACGACTACTTGAAGTCAAAGACTGAAGCAGGGCTCCCTCTCTCCTCTCCAGATATCCTAATACCCACACATTTGTAAAAGGAAGTTGTACAAAATCACAGAGGAGCTGTTACAGGCCAGCACCTACACCTAGCCTGAGAGAAGGAGAAATGTCTTAGGAGAAGCACTGAGTCAAGCTACCTGCTTGCGCTATGAATCTGTGATACTCCCCAAATCATCATGGAGCAAGAAAACATTAAACACCACTACAATATCTAATTATGGACTGGGCTTAGGGAACCAGGTGAAAGTCATTGTAAAACCACAAAAGCATTAGTCAAAGGCGAAGAATGAGAGAATGAAACAACACAAAAAAGCAAAAAATCCCTCATATTTACAGAGCCCACAAACTAAAATTCCAAAACACATAAAAAAATCCAATTCTAAGAAAGTCAAATCAACCATCAAGTTATGAATTCAGACCAAATGAAATTAAGTTCATAGAATAGTCAGATGGTAAAGTAAGTATCTTTGGGCTAATGAATGAGAAACATCCATTGAAAGTAAACATGAATTTGTGGGGGGAAAAAGAACAGGTAGATATAAAAAAAGAACAAAAAAAACTTGCAAAGTAAAAGTACTGAACTACAAAAATTCAATAGATGAGTACAAATATGTATTTAACACATTCAAAAACAATAGTGAACTTGAAGATAATGCTAAGGAGATGTTAACAAACTTTGGCTAGAAGGAATATTGACAGGCTCCAACATATATTTTAATAACAATTTCAGGGGAAAAGAAATGAAGGGAGTTATAAAAATGGATTATTTAGTGAGGTCTCCCAGAAATGAAGAAATAAGTCCTTAGAATGAAAGCATGATAGATCCAGCATCAAATGTATTATGATGAAACAGTAAAACATCCGAATAAAGAAAAGCTCTTCAAGGAACTAGAGTTAGATGGTTAGCAAACTTCTTAAAATCAAAAATTAAAGCCCAAGAACAATAAAATTTTCAAAGTTCTGAGGGAAAGCATAGTCAATCAAGAATTTTATGCCCAACTAAACTACCACTCCAATGCAAAGGTAAGTCAGAGACATTTTCAGAAATTCAAAGATCAAGATTTTTGTCACTCACAGAGGCATTATGCAATGGTTTTAATACTCACAGACTCTCATGGGAATAGCAATATTAAAGGATATACTTCAAGGAAACCTATCAGAAGGTTGGGGACTAAGATGCTTAAGAGCTTATGGTCATCATTATGTCCCAGGTATTGTTCTTCCTTCTGTTCTACAACAGGCAATTTGTTCAACAATACTTTTTCTGAGTTACCAGTAATGAAAAGTAACAACATCCTTAAGCCTTTAGGTTTTTTAAAACCAAGATTTAGGGCAGGTATTTTGCAGTAGTTAAGACATTGCCTGGGTTTGATCTCAGCTCCATTTCCAGTTCCAGATTCCTGCTAATGTGCACTGTACTGGGCAGCAGATGATGAGCAGGCTCAAGTAGTTGGATCAGTGACATCTACATGGGAGATCCAGTTTTGGTTCCCAGCTCCTGGCTTTGGTCTGGCTCAGTCCCAGTTTTTATAGGCATTTGGGAGTAAATCAGAGGACACAAGATCTCTGCCTTTGTCTCTCTTCCTTTCAAATAAATAAAAATAAATAATTTTTAAATTAAGATCTGTATAATTGTGTTATAACTCAAAATTATGTTTACAAAATGAAACAAAGGAATCTACCATTAGAACCATCCTCTCTTAGGTTCCATTCTCCCTCTGACATTTACCAGCTGTGTGGCTTTTAGCAATATGATAACTTCTCTTAAAATCCAATAATAATAATAATAATAATCTTCAAGTTATCATTTTCTTTTGGGGCTACTACACAAGATATTTTCTAAATATTATGCAAACATGAACGGCCTACTATAGAACAGTAGTTATCATCCATAGAAAGTTCTGGAAGAACTCATATTAAAAATGAAGAAGCTGAAGAAGTTAGAAAAGGTATTCAGATTAGGAAATTACCTAATATCATTCCTATTTTTTTCCAACTAAAATTTCTACTATACGGCATGTTTAAATGTGACAAGTTAAAATTACTATAATTACCCAGGGAACTTTGGCCATCCCAACAAGCAGACTGCTAATCCTAGAATCCCTTGAACTGGAATAGGTATGTGGGCAAAATATATTTGTGTCTGGTCTAGTTCTTTGCTACTCTACAATACTATCAACTACTCTACTCCCAAGAACATCTCTAATACTACATGACAGTAATATCTGTATTAACAAGGAGGTTGAGCTCCATTAACCAGTTACAAAGTTTTTGTATCAATAATATAAATACACAGACAATACCTTTCTCAAAAGGGAGGAGCTCCTACACTAACTTCAACCTTCAAACACAGCAGACAAGATAATTCCTTGATAATCTTTGTTAATTACTGCTTCTCTTGTGACAGTTCCACTCAAATACTCAAAGGATATACACAGACACCATTACCATAGAAACCCCTGGCTAGGTACTAATCAGGCCCTTCAGTATGCAAAGTTTTCCAGTCTTGAGGGGTCCAGAACTTCCTTCAATCAATCTCTCTCCTTTCTCTCTCTCTCTCTCTCCCTCTCTCTCAGCTGGGAGAAGATCCATCCAAGGACAATGAAATCTGCAGGGCTTATAGAATGCTCTAAAGGGCATTCCCAAAAACTCTTGCAACAAGACCTGGTGCAACTGTTGTAGTCCAGCTACCCAAATCTACACTCTCAGTCTTTGGTCTGAAAGACCTTTGACTCAAGAGACTCATTAGAACCTCACACAGGTTTTCCTACATGGTCACTGGCATTATTACTTCATAAGCCCTTCTCTGAAAGAAGTTATTCCATGAGATCCCCTAGGCTTTTGTTATCCTGTTTCTCACTACAAATAAACCACTTTTGATTAGTGATTAATTAGAATGCAGTTCTTGTAGGTCTGTACACCATCCCTGCTTCCCAATCATTAGGGGTGAGGAGCCAAACACAAGATAACTTTAGAGTCTGAGGAGATCCTTGGTCAATTTTTCTTCCTAGCTCACCTATTCAGTCTTTCAGAAGCAGGAATCCTGGTACACAAGGTATCACACCAAGGAGAAGCAGGGTGGTATCCTGGGATGAATGATTCAAGAAACTCACTTGTTCGACTCCCACATACTAGCCATACCACTTTCAACAAGATGTTTTAATTTCTCTGGGTCTTCATTCTCTCATTTGTAAAATCGAGATGTCATGCAATGTACCTCCTTGCACCATTGTGAGGATTAAATGAGACAGCATATGTAACAAGCCTAGCACAGTACTCAGAATATGGTGAGGTCAATCAATGTAATTATTCTGTTCAACTTTTATTTGTATGTTTATTATTAGTCTTGGCAGCTTATGTCATCCAGCCATTTCAAAAGTTTATCTGATTTTAGACCTCACAATCCATGGTCTTCACTTCCACATGAAGACTCTCTGGAGCTGGAAGCATTCAACAAGGTACCATCAAAGGTTTACCCTCCACGGCATCTGTCCCACTTGCCTTAGGCACGGAAACCTGCACCCTCTCAGGTCTAATGAAGATGGGACAAGAGGTCACTAAGTGGTTAAAGTTGGGGGGAGGATGCCCTGAGTGTGTGTCCAGGAGGAAGGCTCACTTGTGTATCACCAGTAAAGACTTGAAATGAAACTTTTATCAGCTTCAAGTTTCTAACAATTTGATCTCAGCCACTCAGCCATGCTGGAATTAAGCTCAGAATGTTTCTCATAGTGATTCAGTCCTTTTGGTCAGTGCCAAACAGAGCAGAAGAATTCATTCACCGCCACTCCACAGTTACTCCTACTGGCTCTGGACTAGCCCCCTTTCCAATGGCCAATCGTTCTCTCTTCAATACTTCTTAGAACCAACATCCTCTGTGTGAATGTGTGAGTGGTTGCGAATGTGAGTGTGCAAAAAAACACCCTCCTCAGGGACACTGAAGTATTCCCAAAGCTAGAAAAATCTGTCTTCTTGGACTGAACCCAAGATCATTATCATTTAATCACTTTGCTGTACTTAAACATCATTAATAACAGGGCTGCGTGCTGGTGAAAACTGATTAAAAAGAACCAAAAGAAAGAAACAGAGGACCGAATCAAGCACTCTATGCAGCAAGCATCCCAGCATACTGATGAACTCCTTTTTCAGATGCTGCCAATTGACAGAAACAACAGTCACCCCTAAGGAGCAAAATAACTATGTAAAAGAGATTCCGAGTATGGCTCAAGCTGCTTACTGATTAACGCTTTTGCACACAACACTCCGCACAAACCTGCGTAGTCATTGTTCCTAGTAAAACAAGCCTTTGTTGACAACTGGAGACAAATGATCCTTGCTGACCAAGTTCACTGTTCTCACACAGCTTAATAGTTGGAGCACTGCTCACCAGCCACAGCCAGGAAAACTTGACGCGGTTGTCAAAAGAGAGAGGGAGGGAGGGGGAGAGAGAGAGAGAGAGGGAGGGAGGGAGGGAGGGAGGGAGGGAGGGAGGAAGAAACAACTAGAGGAGAAACCTTTTGTTTCAGAGGTGAGGAGTTGGGATGACCTCATGCACTAGACATGCTTGTGGTTTACATCAGTGCATCTCCTTCACTTACTAAAGTTGTACATTTTTAAACAGCTCCCATTCCAGCAAAGAGTTTATGATATTAAGAATTCTCATTTTTAAAAAGCCTTTCCCTTTTCCACAGGGGTTGGGATATGACGGACTAAATATTTATTTTTGTGTTTAAACAGTTTTTTGTTACAGTACTTGCAAATATTGGCCATAACAGTGAGGCATATCTCATTTTGAGAAAACCTAGGAGAAAAATTTCTCAAACTTTTAGCAGAAAAGTCTAATTTCCACCACATGACCAACAAAAGTCATTTACTGTGACTTTTTACTGTCAATAACAAGTTTACTTGTTACTGTCAGGGTTACTGGCAATAACATGTTTCCTCCAGCGCTTGGTTTATGCACAAATATTCTTGAGCCCTCCCCCCATGAGTAAGGCATTTTAAAGTCCTGTCTTACAGGAAACAAGATTCAATGTATTAAAACTTCATTTACTCCCGAAGTTTTCAGGTTCCAACTTACATATAAATCCCTCCCAGGGAGACTAGCTAAAATGTCTCTTCTGGCAAACACCTTTCTTTTTTCCTTAGTAATTCATTAAAAATATTGTTTTGGGAGTAGGATTCCCTTGGAGATGACTCAATATCACCTCAGGTGAGAATCTGTTCCAGTTCCAGGAAATCTACTAAATCTTTTACCCTATGTAGCTTTCTTAGGCACAAGGGCTCACATCCACCCTTATTCTGCCTCCTGAGATGTTTTAAAATCAATTTAATAATCAAGATAAAGAATTATCAAAATATTTATTTATCTCATCCTATTTCAAAAATAATTCTAAGGTAATTCAAAATAAAGGGAAAGGTGTATTACACAAAGCAGATCAAAGCAAGTTATCTGGAATGGCAGCAACATCCTATGAAATAATCTCAATAACCTAAAATTCTGTTTGAAATAACCTAAATATCCATCACAAGGCATGGCGAAGTACATCCTCTAGATGGCATATTATACAACCAGAAAAATTATAGCAACAGTAAGAACTGTAACTGGAAAAAATAAAAGCAGAACACAGAATTAAAGCTATAATATGGTGACACACTTTTTAAAAAAAAAGAAAAAATCTAGTTTTAAGTGAAAGATAAAATAAATCTCTACTTCAGGTTCAGTCTAGTGAGCTCTGAGGCATGAGTGAAAACCTACAAATGACACTTTTATCATTCAGGATTAATTGCTTTTGTAAACCACAAATCCAGCTATTTTGGGATATTATTTTCATTATCAAATTCTAGTATTTTACTTTCAGTTCTATATTCTATACTTCACCCTTAGTTTCATAAATGTAATTTTTAAAATGTGATCCATCAAACTGTTGAATCTCATGACCGGATTAACCATCTCATTAATCAGACATGCCTTTTGTTTTGTAATATTTTTCCACTGTTTCACTTGAGATTAACTTTAAATTGAAAGAATAACGACTGACAGGTTCATTCTCTCTTCCTGTTTTTGGAAACCCATTTCATGTTTTAAAGTCCTCTGCCACTTCAGCACTTCATCCCATTAGGTGCGGTCTACAGGAGCTTTCTCTTCCTTAGTTAATTCACAGCCCGTGGACAGCCCATGTCCCCTGCATGGTCCCTTTATTCTACCTTTGACCAGGGATTGTCCGGAACTCTTTCCTTGGAATTTCTACCTAAGAATGTTCTAAAACAAGAATTTTCCCCAGGAATTTCCTGTTGCCATCCTGTCTTGTTTCTCTAACAGTGAGCACAATGTCAGGAGTAACCCTTTACAGCCACTCCCTGGGACAGGCCCTGGGACTTCTCACGTCTGCTCTGCTGGCATGAAGTCTCTGCCCCCAAACAGCTTCCTAAGAGACTGGTACAATGTGGCTGAAAGGCAGACCAAAGACAGAAAAGCCATCTCTTCACAGATTTGCGGTATTTAACCCTTTCCTGCTGCCAGCCTCTGTCAGGGACAGACAACACCGGAGAGGGAACAGTTACTGCGGCAGTGAAGGGGACATGGCCGTGGACACATCCCTTTTGGTTTGACAATGAGAAACATCCACCTACAGGACCAAGATACTACTCACCCTTCCCCCAACTTCCTTCCTGAAGGAGACCGGAGCCATTTATGTACCAAACACTCTCCCACCTGGCAGTAATAAAACCAGTACATGTCCACTCAAAAGGCCCCCAGGAAGCAACCAAGGAAACCTTAAGCCTTCCTGGGAGGCAGGATACAAGCTGTACCAGTGTCTCCCAGTGCTGCCCAACAAGAGGATGAGCAGTGCTCTGGACGTGGGCACTCCCTGTGGGCCGTTTCTCATGAGCCGGGCAACGTTTTGTGTCCACTTGACATCTTTCTTCCAGAGGTGGCTTTCGTTAATGAAACCCTGCAGCCCCGAGCTCCCAAAGCACCCTGTGAGTCAGGCTTTCCCTGGGGTGAAGCCTTTTGAAGTGACCAGCAGCGAAATGCTCTGACTGCTGCGGCGGGACAGCTGCTGCTGGGCACCCCCGCCCTGAGGAAGCCAGTCTGGAATACCGCTGTCATTAGGGTGCCTCTCTCCCCACGGCAGCTGGCAGCTCTTCTGCCCTGCGACTGGGGAAGATGAAGTTCTCGTCCTGCTGCCCTTGGTAATTGGCTGAAGGGGCTATCATCTGAGCCATGCCTAGAGACCCAGGAGCAAACACTAGAACTTCATCATTCGGGAGCACCCACTAGAGACAAGCAGCCCAACACGTCAGTCACTGAGACGGTGCAATCAAGGTTGAGAAATACGTTGTGCATTCTCTCTTTCCTCAAATTCAATTTAAGAAAGACCTGGGTTTGGGAGGCTTGAGGGGATCTGGATAATCACTAAGGTTCATCCTATTCTTTGTTGAGAAACACAACTTAAAAAAAAAAATGATCTAAAGAATTTTTCATGACTTTTCCATTACCAATGCTCTTCCCCTTGTTAGGCTGTATCTAGGATATTAAATGGGCTTCCATTTTATATACCAACACTGATCCAAATGTATTTTGAGCCTATCTCTAAATGTAACCCTAGTAAATTAGAATGTGGTCAGTAGGATATGTCTGCCACAGTCATTAGATTTCAGGAGTGGTAACAAATGGCACCATGCTCAACTCCGAATCATCTCCTTACCGCTCCCCCTCAAAAAAATAAATCCTGTCACATTCATCTACTTTAATTTATTCATTATTAAATTATTTTTATTCTAACTTTAGGTTTTTAATGATGAATTATTCTATAATCTTTTCTTTTTCTAACAGCAATCAAAAGATGGATAAAACTATAATACAAAAGTAATGGGGGCTGGCGCTGTAGCATAGCACATAAAACCACCACCTGCAGCGCCAGCATCCCATATGGGTGCCGGTTTGAGTCCCAGCTGCTCCACTTCTAATCCAGCTCTCTGCTATGGCCTGGGAAAGCAGTAGAAGATGGCCCAAGTGTTTGGGCCCCTGCACCCGAGTGGGAGACCCAGAAAAAGCTCCTGGCTCCTGGCATCAGATCAGTGCAGCTCCGGCCATTACAGCCAACTGGGGAGTGAACCAGTAGATGGAAGACCTCTCTCTCTGCCTCTCCTTCTCTCTGTGTGTAACTCTTTCAAATGAATAAATAATTTTTTTTTAAAAAAAGTAATGGACTCAGATTTATCTTTCTCACAATTAACTCATCTATTCGAAGCATAACTTCCACCTGCTGTTCCTAAGGTTTCCCTCCACTAAAGAAAAGGAACAGGAACAATCATAAATAAATTAGAAGATGGTAGTAATATCACAATATTAATGGATAATTTTATCTGCATAGTATGATCAATATACACTAGCCTTAAAATCAGAGGAAGGGAAAAAAGTTAGAAATAATTTAAAATACAAGTTGCAACAAAGAGAATAAGGGAATTTTTATCTAAGTAATAGTGTTTGGTTCACCCATTTCAGTAAAAGTAAAATAATACTAACAACATAGGAGGGAAAAATAGAAATTTGGTTACTCTGAAGAGAAGCACATGTATGTGTATATTGGCACATGTGTATGCTTATTTGCATATACATATTTTTAACTCAATTTCTACCAAAGCTAATCTTAACTAGCAGCTGATAATCCTTTCCTTTCAAAATGCTGATTTCAAATGAACTTCTCTCCCCCAGTGGAAAATCCCCCTTTGTAATTATGACCTTGCCAGAGTTTCCTTGCCCACTTCTATACTCTCTGAAGCCTGACAGTGAATTAAACTCACGACTGCATGAAGTGTGGGGTGGGAAGGAGGAGACGCAGTGCTTCCACGAGGATTCCTAACAAGCAAAAGAAAATAAACTCCAAGCCTGAGGAAAAAGATGCCGGGTCCCAAACAATTTCATGGTCAATTCAAGACTATTTCTACAATACTGCTTTGCTTTAAAATGCAAAGGAATTTTGCATTATATCCATAATACAGTCACATTTATGCTGTATATTTATAATACTGCTGTTCCTTTCCTGAATCTTGGAGTAAAATTAGATCACCCCGAGCCCGTGGCTTTGGCTTGCTCAGCAATGAGAAGGAAGGCACAGGGGCACCCCAGGGTCTAAACAGCAGGCAAAAGCCAGTTTGCTGCTGCGGGTACTTCCCGTTCCCACCTGGACCCTAGGAAACGACTTCCACCCTGGTCACTTTCCAGAACATGCTGTCTTCGAAGCGCCCCCAAAGTAATACAGGGCTGTTTTTCACTTTCTAATTCTAGGGCATCTCCAGGAAGTGGAAAAAGTGTGTGCCAACCGATCTATAGGAACCTGCTCAGGCTTGGCTGTTACCCAGGAAACCCTACACTTGTTGCTCAACAACTCTCTTTCTGAGAGCTTTATTCAGAGCTTTATGGGCATCCCTCTGCTGCCTCAGAGGTGAAATCAAACACACTGCAGCATTCCAAAGCACACCCCCTGCACCCCCACATCCACACTCTGATTCCAGCTCCCTGTTGGGCACAACCCAAAGCACACCAGGAAGCCAACCTGGCTGATGGAGATTGTCTTAACCACAGGGGGCCCATATCCAGCGTGTCCTGAGATGCAGAAATGCCATGTTCCCTGGCTTCTCCATGGGACGCCCTATACTTCCAGTCATCCAACAGGGCAGCCCCAGCCATATGGGGCCACCGGGCACTCAGAATGAAGCTGGTCAGAATAAAAGACATGCTGAATAAAACACACACTGGATACAGAGGACTTAACACCAAAAAGCACAAAATATTGTACCTCCTTAACAAACTCATTGATTATGTGTTAAAATAACAGTTTAGGCCGGCGCCGTGGCTCAACAGGCTAATCCTCCGCCTTGCGGCGCCGGCACACCGGGTTCTAGTCCCGGTCGGGGCGCTGGATTCTGTCCCGGTTGCCCCTCTTCCAGGCCAGCTCTCTGCTGTGGCCCAGGAGTGCAGTGGAGGATGGCCCAAGTGCTTGGGCCCTGCACCCCATGGGAGACCAGGAAAAAGCACCTAGCACCTGGCTCCTGCCATGGAATGAGCGCAGTGCGCCGGCCGTAGCACGCCGACCGCGGCAGCCATTGGAGGGTGAACCAACGGCAAAGGAAGACCTTTCTCTCTGTCTCTCTCTCTCACTGTCCACTCTGCCTGTCAAAAAATAAAAAAAAAAAAAAGAAAATAACAGTTTAGATATAATGTGCTAAGTAAAATGTACTACTAAGACGAATTTTACTTGTTTCATTTTGCTTTTTTTCATGTGTCCACTAAAAACTTTCAATGTGGCTCCTTATTTCTATTGGACAGTAATACTTTAGATGAGCCAGAAATACAGAAAAACCCATCCTTGTAGTGAATCAATGAAATTTTAGCATGTTTCCAAAAAAGTACCATAATGAGTGCCATAATGAACCCTGAAACCCCTGGGTCTCACTCATTTTGAACACTCCAGGGCTTGGGTCTCCAAGTCCTCCCATCTCTAAAAACCCTCTCTTGGAAGCAGACCTGAAGAGACTGCTGCCCTAATTTATTTTCAGTACCAAACCCAGTTTATGATTAGGGGGAGCTTAGCAAGTCGATACAAGGGGTAGATCTTGTTTAACCTGTACCAGGGTAGAGGAAGGAGGAGGGGGAGGTGGCCAGGAAGGATCAGCCAGAAGTGAAAGGATATGGAAAAATCAATGTTCCCTCCTGGATTGAGGTGATCCCAGGACATGCCTTGATGTTTTGACTTTCACATTAGGCCTGCAACACTGCCCTTGGCACCCTTATCTGATCAAATGTGTGTATATGTGCGTACCTGTGTGTGTGTATCTCACACATGCACATGCATACAGGCACACATACATATATGCAAGTAGGGACTAACACAGATAGGTACATTTGGTACAAACGCCCTTTGCGATTCATTTGAAAATTTTAGATGGAAAATAGCTCCATGTTTTTAATTTCTCTTTCTTACTATTTAGTGGATTTAGAATAAAGAGCATATAAAATACATGTATGTCTTTGGAATAATCCATCCTAAAAATAAGGAAAAACATTTAATAATCATGGTCAAATATATGAAGGGTTCTTGCAGAGGGTTACTACATCACAGTGGACATCTGTGGGAATTTTTTTTTTTAGTAAATATAAATTTCCAAAGTACAGTTTATGGATTACAATGGCTCCCCCCCCATAATTTCCCTCCTACTCACACCACTCCCATCTCCCGCTCCCTCTCCCATTCCATTCACATCAAGATTCATTTTCAATTCTCTTTATATACAGAAGATCAATTTAGTATATATTAAGTAAAGATTTCATCAGTTTGCACCCACACAGAAACACAAAGTGTAAAATACTGTTTCAGTACTAGTTATAGCATTACTTCACATTGGACAACACATTAAGGACAGATCCCTCATGAGACGTAAGTACACAGTGACTCCTGATGTTGATTTAACAATTTGACACTCTTGTTTACAGCATCAGTAATCTCCCTAGGCTCTAGTCATGAGTTGCCGAGGCTATGGAAGTCTTTAGGGTTCGCTGACTTCAATCTTATTCCGACAGGGTCATAGTCAAAGTGGAAGTTCTCTCCTCCCTTCAGAGAAAGGTACCTCCTTCTCTGATGGCCCCGTTATTTCCACTGGGATCTCACTCGCAGAGATCTTGCATTTAGGTCTTTTTTTTTTTTCCCAGAGTGTCTTGGCTTTCCATGCCTGAATACTCTCACGGACTCTTCAGCCAGATCCAAATGCCTTAAGGGCTGATTCTGAGGCCAGAGTGCTATTTAGGACATCTGCCGTTCTATGAGTCTACTGTGTATCCCGCTTCCCATGATGGATCGTTCTCTCCCTTTTTGATTCTATCAGTTAGTATTAGCAGACACTAGTCTTGTTTGTGTGATCCCTTTGACTCTTAGACCTATCAGTGTGATCAATTGTGAACTGAAATTGATCACTTGGACTAGTGAGATGGCCTTGGTACATGCCACCTTGATGAGATTGAATTGGAATCCCCTGGCACGATTCTAACTCCATCATTTGGGGCAAGTCCGATTGAGCATGTCCCAAATTGTACATCTCCTCCCTCTCTTACTCCCACTCTTACATTTAACAGGAATCACTTTTCAAGTTAAAATTTAAAGACCTAAGAATAATTTTGTGTTAATTACAGAGTTCAACCAATAGTACTAGAACAAAACAAAGAAAAAAATACTAAAATGGATAAAGTATTACATTGTACATCAACAGTCAGCACAAGAGCTGATCAAGTCACTGTTTCTCATAGTGTCCATTTCACTTCAACAGGTTTCCCCTTTGGTGCTTAGTTACTTGTCGCCGATCAGGGAGAACATATGAGATTTGTCCCTTTGGGACTGGCTTAATTCAATTCACTCAGCATAACGTTTTCCAGATTCCTCCATCTTGTTGCAAATTACCAGATGTCATTGTTTTTGACTGCTGTGTAGTATTCTATAGAGTACATGTCCCATAATTTCTTTATCCAGTCTACTGCTGATGGGCATTTGGGTTGGTTCCAGGTCTTAGCTATTGTGAATTGAGCTGCAATAAACATCATCTGTGGTAATTTATAAATGCCTCCCTGGCAGTTTTCTTAAAATAAGGTGGTCCTTCTTATTTTAAGAAAATCCAGGGGCCAGCACTGTGGCATAGTGGGTAAGGCCACTATCTGCAGTGCTGGCATCTAATATGGGCACCGTTTCGAGTCCCAGCTGCTCTGTTTCCAATCCAGCTCTCTGTTATGGGAAAACAGTAGAAGATGGCCCCGTATGGGAGACCTGGAGGAAACTCCTGGCTCTTGGCTTCGGATCAGCTCAGCTCCAGCCGTTGTGACCATCTGGGAAGTGAACCAGCGGATGGAAGACCTTTCTCTCTCTTTCTCTCTCTCTCTCTTTCTGCCTCTACCTCTCTGTAACTCTTCCTTTCAAATAAATAAATAAATATTTTTAAAAATAAAGAAAAGAAAATCCATCTGCCTGGGACAGATTAGCTGTGGTCCACACTGAATGTGGAAGACTAAATGATTAAGTCTCTAACTAGCACAGTGATTTTACGTTGGGAAGTAAATCAAAATCCTCACCTAGCCACCTGGTATGGGGACAGTTCCTGCACGAGGTAGAACTCAGAAGAAGATTTTGAATAGAGGATGATCTGACTACTTCTATCATGAGAAAGTGGACTCCTCTCCTTACTGAGAACATCTAACCATTCCCTCAACTCTTGCTGTCTCTCTCTCATCCCCCAAACCTTCCTTTCCTGAAGCCCAGCCATCATTCCAACCACAACTAACGTTCCAAGCTTTCCACAAGTCCTTTCAGACTTTCTCCACCTATCTATACTCAGGGTCTCTTCAGTGATACAAGCTATTGCAGATTGACGTGCAGCTGCATCTCTTCACCAGCTTACCAGAAGGGCTCATGTCCTCTATTCCCTGTGAGAAATATACTGACAGTGGCCCATGGCACAGTGAATGCTCTGGCTAGGACGTTGCTTTCCAACACGCCAGCATACTTTGGCGCCCACCAGTTGAGTTAGATATTTACCAAGAGTCATCATGTTTGCTCCCAAACCTGTTTATCACAGACAGGCGTATAACAATTGTATGTTTTTTAGTATTTATACAATTTAATTAAATTTACATAATTCAATTAAATAATACATAAGTAGAAAAAAGACAGGTAGTTTATGAAAACTACAGAGTTTTAATTAATTTTTTTAAAGGCAGAGAAACAGACAGTGGGAGAGATGATGACAGACAGACAGACAAACATCTTCTATCCATTGTTTCATTTCCCAAATGCCCACAACAGCCTATCTGTGCCAGGCTGAAGCTAGGAGCCAAGAATCCAATCCGTGTCTCAAAACATGGGTGGCAGGGACCCAAGTACTTGAGCCATCATCTACTACCTCGCAATGTAGGCATCAGCAGGAACTAGGAATTAGGAATGGAGCTTGGACTTGAACCCAGGCACTCTGATCTGAACTGCAGGCATCTCAAGCAGCATCTAACCCCCTTGCCAAACACCTGTCCCAGCTGGACAGAGATTCTTTTAAAAGGTGAGTTACTTTAAAAAAAAAAAAAACTGTTGCTTAGTTAAGCAAAAGGTAAATATGGATGAAAGATGTTAGGTGGGAATTTTTAAATATAAAATGATTCTATACTCAAGATTGCCTCACAAATATTTTTTTAAGTTCTCATTCCACATGAAAGAAATCAGTACTGTGAAATTACAGAAGAGTTGTGCAAGGGAGATGATTGAAGTGGACTCCAAGAAGAAGACCCTTAATCAAAGACCTTGGTCCTACATCAAAAGACTGGTAAATAAATACACATTGAGATGCTTTACTTGACATAACTCGTTTCAGGTACGCACGACAGCCTTAGGACTTCCCATCTGAACCATCTTTTTTTAAGCTGAGTAACAACCAGTATGGATCATGGTGGTTTAGAGGATTCCCTTCCCCTTAGGTGTAGGGCCTCAGGATCCACAAAGATTATCATCCTTCTCAGAGAAGAGACGCTGTGTTCCAAGCCTCAGCATTCCACACAGAACCAAGTGCTTCACAGAAGATGGAAATCACATTTGCTTACAGAATCAAAACACCCAAATTCTGATGCTAACTCATCAATAGTCAGCTTTTGTCCTTCAATCAATCTCAGGTTCTAAAGACAGAGATTATGATAAAGGCATTTTGAAAAGTGCAAGGAGCTATACACATGTCAAAGTGTAATTGTAGTCCTTGGCCATACCACCCTGAATGTGCCTGATCTCAAATGATCTTGAAAGACGTAATAGTGGATGTCAAATGCTTTTGTCCTAGGTGAATGAATGAAGGGATGACTACCTAGAGGAAGAAGGATGGGAACAAACAACCAACTTTCTAAGACTCTGATGACACAGAGAAAGAGTCGTTTTGGAAAATGCTATAATTTCTAAATGGAATCTGAATGTGTCATTATTCTTCTCCTGAAGGCACGGTCACTGGCTGCCAAAGTGGTCTTCATAAAACACAGCTCAAAACGTGACATTTTTATCAATGGTCTTCAATAATTTATACAGCCAACAGAGTAAAGACTGCATTAGAGGGCTTCCTACTATGGTTCCTCCTTAGTTCTACATTTTTTTTTTTTGACAGGCAGAGTGGACAGTGAGAGAGAGAGAGAGAGAGAGAGAGAAAGGTCTTCCTTTTCCGTTGGTTCACCCCCAATGGCTGACGCGGCCAGTGCACCGCGCTGATCCGAAGGCAGGAGTCAGGTGCTTCTCCTGGTCTCCCATGCGGGTGCAGGGCCCAAGCACTTGGGCCATCCTCCACTGCACTCCCGGGCCACAGCAAAGAGATGGCCTGGAAGAGGGGCAACCGGGACAGAATCCAGTGCCCCGACCGGGACTAGAACCCGGTGTGCCCGTGCCGCAGGTAGAGGATTAGCCTAGTGAGCTGCGGCGCCGGCCAGTTCTACATCTTTGACTCTCATCCTGTCTTGTCAGGAGTCACAAGAGACTGAAGAATTTTTCTGAACACCTCTATACCTCAAGTCCTTTTTCAAAATTTTTATTTTATTATTGGAAGAAGCAGAGTTAGAGAAAGAGAGGGAGATCTTCTATCTGGCTGGTTCACTCCCCTAATGGCCAAAATGGCCAGAATTGGGCCAGGTTGAAGCCAGGAGCTTCTTCCGGGTCTGCCACATGGGTGCAGGGTCCCAAACACTTGGGTTATCTTCCACTGCTTTCTCAGGTGCATTAGCAGGGAGCTGGATTGGAAATGGGACAGCCAGGACTTAAACCAGCACCTATATGGGATGCCGGCACTGCAGGCAGAGACTTAACCCGTTACATCACAGCACTGGCCCCCACATCTCCAGTGTTTACCCCCACTGGTTCTCTGAGCTGGACTGGACTTCTTCCAGAAATCCATCTTCGGGATTCAAAAGTTCAAACACTTCACCTTCTCTATTCCTCCTGTTCCTCTGAACTTCGTATACTTATTATAATCCAAAATCTGCCATATGTTCCAGTGAGGCATTTCCCTGCTTATCAAATGCCTCCAGGATGAAAATCATCTTTTTCATCTTTAAGATGCCAAAGAAAATGCCAAGAGTGCCCTATACTGACAGAGATTATACCTGACTGCAGAATTCCAACCAACGATCAAAGCAGTTCAAGCTCGCAGGCCTTGTTCACTTTCATATCTTCAACTCCTTGTTCTGGCATTTATTTTCCCTTTCCCAGTTTGACTTAGCAAATTACATAAAGAATAATCAGAGAAAAGACATTCTTGGCTATGTTTCTATCTCCCCTATCTGGAAGAAAAGGAAACACCCCATTGCAAATAGGGCCCATTTCATTTATGAGACTAAGAAGCAAAAACTCTCTTAAATATTTATTTGATTTACATCAATGATGCTTTTTCTACTCAGCACTTGAAGTGCTTTTGTACACATAAACCAACATACATGAAGCCAGTCACTGCCTAGAGAAACAGGCCACAAGGTGTTCCCAAGAATGCTGATAGAAAGGGATCTTGTTTGAGATAAAATATTTTCACAACTCCAGAGGGGAACTTACATGGCTACAATTTACATGCATTTTCTCTAAGAGTCATTTTTGGTTGTTTCTGGACTTCTCATGTCTCCTGCTAAAATTTACGTGGAAAGCAGCCTCTCAGATAAAGCCACAGCCCAGCACTGTAGTAACACGTCTTCCAAACTGGGACTGAACTTCAGGATCCCCTCTGACTTCTGCTGACAAATGCCATTCACCTGTAGGCATGAGATTTGCCAAGGAAGATAAGAACAGGGCTCATCCTTTCTCTCCTGTCATTTCCTAAAATAAAATTGCAAGCAGCCCATTGTAAAACTCATCTGGAGCTTTTGAACAGGCTCTGTAGGTTCTGTTCCTTTTAACTCCTGACATAAACTGTAAATTGTGTCTCACTGCAGTAATGAACATTGTCCAATGAGATAGGCTCTGTCATCTTCCTCCAGCCTTTCGCATCATTTGTGCAAACACTGGCACCAAAGGAGGCACAATCAGCTTCATCCTAAGGAAATGTGCTCACATTTCGTTTGGGTTAGCATAATGTATTTGTGAGAAGTGGTGGAATTTTCTATTCAATATGTTTTGTTTGTCACTCAAACAACTGAGGTTTAAAAGCTGCAGGTATCTTTTTCAGCCCTCTTTGCCTGGTCTTCATGTGTTCAGTGGATACCCAAACACCATGAAAACAGCTACTCTCAGGCTTCCACACAGTATAAAGCCCACAACTGCCTGTATTCCGTCAACAGCCGCTTCCCTTCTCCTACCCGCATCATCAGTCAAAACCGGCTTTCCTTAAGGGAAGGATAGTTGCTTTAAGACAAAGAAAAGGAAAGATAACTCCAAAAAAAAGGATCATAATCTCACTGCAAAAAAAAAAAAAAAAAACTAGAGTTAAAAAGGAACACTGAGTAATATTTATATTGGTTAAAATCATAAATATAATCAAAATATAAAGCATATAAAAACATAATCGTTAGCTATATAAGAAGAGATATTCTATGTAAGAATATATATAGGTGGGCCGGCGCTGTGGCTCAACAGGCTAATCCTCCACCTTGCGGTGCCGGCACACCGGGTTCTAGTCCCGGTTCGGGCACCGGATTCTGTCCCGGTTGCCCCTCTTCCAGGCCAGCTCGCTGCTGTGGCCCGGGAGTGCAGTGGAGGATGGCCCAAGTGCTTGGGCCCTGCACCCCATGGGAGACCAGGAAAAAAAGCACCTAGCACCTGGCTCCTGCCATCGGATGAGCGCAGTACACTGGCCACGGCGGCCATTGGAGGGTGAACCAACAGCAAAGGAAGACCTTTCTCTCTGTCTCTCTCACTGTCCACAATGCCTGTCAAAAAAAAAATAATAATATATATAGGCATATAACTATATAAAAATAGATATATAAATATGTAAATGCTCTCACACACACAGTCTTATCAAATCAAATTTGCATATAAGTTCTAGGGGCTAAGAGACACCCTAAATACTGTCCATAGATGCCTAAGGAATGGGGCCGGCATTGTGGCCTAGTAGGCTAAGCTTCCACCTGCAGCACCAGCATCCCATGTGGGCACTAGTTTGTGTCCTGGATGCTTCCTTTCTGATCCAGCTGCCTGCTAATGGCTGAGAAAGTCATGGAAAATGGCCCAAGTGCTTGGACTTCTGTACCCACATAAGAGACCAGGAAGATGCTCCTGGCTCCTTGCTTTGGATCAGCTCAGCTCCAGCCACTGCAGCCATTTGGGGAGTCAATCAGTGGATGGAAGATCTCTCCGTTTCCCTCTCCCTCTCCTTCTCTCCCTCTCTCCTTCTTCTTCTCCCTCTCTGTCTCTGTCTCTCTCTGCCTCTCTCTGTAACTCTCCCTCAAATAAATAAATAAAAAATTTTTTAAAAAAGATCCCTAGGGAGGTTCGTTCCTGCTCTAGTCACATCCCTACTGGGGAGAAGAATACTTACTACCACCATGATAATTTGCCTTATTTTGGGAGGCACAGAAAACTCAATAAGACATGAAATGAAAATTTTAAGTTTTAGGGACTTGTATTGTGGTACAGTGGGTTAAGCCACCACCGGCAACATCCACATCCCATATAAACACTGGTTTCTGTCACAGCTACTCTGGCTCAATGCTACTGTGTATCGGAAAGCAATGGAAGATGGCCCAGGTGTCTAGGACCTTGCCACCCACATGGGAGACCCAGATGGAGCGCCTAGCTTCAGCCTGGCCCAGCCCTGACCATTGCAGCTATTTAGGGAATAAACCAGCAGATGGAAGATCTCTTTCTCTTTCTATCTCTCCCTCTCTAACTCTGAATTTCAAATAAACAAAACTTTTTTAAAATTAAGTATTAAAAGAAGTAACACAGCTATCATTCCTTCTAGACCATGAGAACATATTGAAAAAATGCAAGATTATGTGCTGAAAGACTAAATTAAGCAAGAGAATTCAATGGAGGCTTGATAATGTTATATTGTATCCATTATATATGATATATTTAACATATAATTAAAATACTTAATCATTTGAAGCTGCTTGGAACTAAAATGCTCAGCTACTCCCACATAGCACTGCTTTCATTCTTTTCTTTCCCTTTTCTTTTATTCAAGTAACACGCCACATTCCTAACGCATGGCAATAATTCAACTCTGTACTTTTCCAATCCTACCTCTAAGCACAGTCCTTTAGATTCGTTATCACAAAGCTTTAGGTGTCATCCAGCAAACAACTGGACTCCAACAAGCACCAAGGGTTCCTTGCAGGTTTGCCACCTCCAACCTGCCCTGCTTCCCTGCATAGTCCCTCCCCAAACCAACATTCAAGGTAATTCCCTAACACAGAGACCCCACCATCTAGACCCTATCTCTGTGACAAAGAGCACATATAAGCAACACATCAAGCATCTCAAAGATTCAGACACCTGGCAACTGAGACTACCAAGGGCCTTAGATTTTTAGGAGATCCTAGCATCTCTGAGTGACAATTTCTAAGAAGAGCTAATAGCCCACAGAACCAAGAGCCTGCACCACAAGTGCTGTCAGCATGGCTCCACCTTTCCTTTTACATACAGGGAATTTAAAACATATTTCCCACCAGAAAAACACTAGTGGTTCCTCACCTAATGCCAACTTCTCATTTCACAGAGAAGAAAGCAGCTGGAAGTCAGAGGTGGGGGCACTAAGGTGAAAGTGGTTAGAGTTGACCATATTCCCTTTTCATGTACCCAGCTGTTGACAACTCACCAGCTCCCCACCCCCATATCTTACCCCTTCATTCTCAGGGCAAACTCAGAGCAAAGTTAAATGGGGCTGCTTTCAGTTTATCCTTGTGATGGTGTTATGCAAGAGTAACCC
Source organism: Sylvilagus floridanus (assembly GCA_949820135.1). Classification (NCBI taxonomy): domain Eukaryota; kingdom Metazoa; phylum Chordata; class Mammalia; order Lagomorpha; family Leporidae; genus Sylvilagus; species Sylvilagus floridanus. The sequence continues at coordinate 31,884,681 of OX463243.1, forward strand.
AAAGAACATAAGATAATGCTTAACCCAGGCAAAGGAAATAGGGCGTGTTCAAACTTGCCCCCACTCACAGAAGGGGGCTGGGGACACCTGTCACCACAGCATGCAAACTAGGAAAACAGACTTGGGGGCTTTTGAGCCTTTCTGCAATAAGATGTCATCTGTATAATTCCAAGGGAAAAAAGGCAACATCTTTTCCCTTGTCATATGAAAGGAATAGAAAAAGGAGAACGTGTTTCGAGGATTTAAAGAACTCTTTGAGCTCTTAACTGTGGAGATACTTTCCCCAGCCAGACTAGTCATTACCTGTGTAAGTTCCAGACTTCCAAGAAGCAGGGACATTTAAGCACAGGAGGTGGAAATGGAGAATAGGAAGGGAATTGGGTGATTGTATAGAGAGGATGACAGTGACCTCTGGCCTTCTACCTGCTTCATCCGTCTGACCCCCAGCTGAGCAACTGTCTGACTAAAGTCATTAAAAGACTAACATAAAACTTTAAGTTGCTTCCCAAGTGCACCCTACTCGCCCAGCACCTGCTCCTTTCACTCATCACTCTGGAAGCAGAAGCTTAATAAATACTTCCAGTTTGTTTACTGCTGAAAAATCTGTCATTCTCTCCATGTCTTACTATCTGGAGCTGTACTGTCTAACACAGCAGCCAATAACACACGTGGCTACAGAACAACAGAAATGTGTCTAGTCCCAAGGGGGATGTGCCTGTCTAAAGCAAATTTAAACTATGCCTAGGACTCCCATTACTGGCGGTCATTGCATCTCTCCAAGTCAATGAAGCTCTGGAGATAATGTATTTCCCACTGCTATGGGAAATATTGGTACCAGAATTAGAGGTGTTTAAACCCAAACAGCAAGTACCAGCTAATCTTTCTCAATGTTATGGACTTGTGGAAAATTGATTAGGGAACTGAGTCCTGATTAATTCATCCCAGGGTAAAGTTCATTCATGGGAACCATCTGAATCTCATCTATGAGTTCAACATAGAAAATACACCCTGCAGAGCTGTGACACTCCATTTGGGCTCCAGGGTAAATGTCCCCAGTCAACGAAGCACCTCCTTCCTTCAGGGATGTGTGAGAGTGAGATTTGGGGCTTGAGGGCTCTGTCACGATGGAGGCCATGAGAGGAGACACAGAGATGGAGGTGGAGAGTAGAATGGAGCACTAGAAGAAGGGAGGAGCTAGACTACGATGGAAAGACAACATCGCAGCCAGTGAAGCTTCCCAAGAAGGTCCTCCAATGGATCTGGTGGTCCCCATGCTACAGATGACCACTTTCTGAAACTGAGGACGGAACAGCGAAGATTAGGAAGAATCAAATAAGGAGAGGAAAAAAAATCTTCATCATCGGGAAAAACAGAAACAAAAGACTAAGCATTCTTCTCCCTGTGCAGAGTAATTTTAAAGGCTGACCCTGAGAAGCCTAGCATCAAGACTGAAATGACAACTGCCGAAGAGGGTCACTCCACTCAGCAAAGAAAGGCACAGAAATGAGGGCACTTTAATCCGTTAGAAGACCACTGTGGAGACAGATGAAGCCACGTTACGTATGTAACTCGCTCACTTCTCTGCTTTTCTTCTTTGTCAATAGCCAGAAACCTGTAATTTCACTAAGTGCAATTCCCATGTCACAGAGTCTAAGGCACTGCCTAGACACTCGTGAAAATGGGCACTTTTCATTCCCTTATCTTGAACCTCAAAAAATACAGCAATCTCTTGCTATGAAAAAATATGGGACTCCTCTGAGCTTTTAAGGGCCAAATATAGTACATCGCAACCATTGTAGCTTCCCAAAAAGGTCCTCCAACAGATCTGGGTGGTCCCCTTGCTACAGATGACCACTTTCGGAAAGTTCCCCTGTAAGGCAATTGTCCAGTTCTCCCAGTTCACGTTTGCAGAGAGGAAAATAAACAGATATGAATGGTCAGACAGAGATCCAGTGTAGCCCATAAAGTCTCCTAAGTCAGGTGCTATAATGACAGTAATCCTGGTTCTGGGTACCATGGAGCAGCATTTCCAGGGAGATACAGAGGAAAAGGTGAAAAAAATGACCTATCTCCTGAAGGGGATGTGACAGGAGCCATTTGGAGCAGGGGCTGCCAGCAAACTATAACATAAGACTATTCATTTGCCAAGAAATAGGATTGTTTATCAATATCCATTATTTTTGCAAATTCACTCAATCACTTACAGGAACACTTAAAAGAATGTGGAAACTGTGTAGACTTGGGAGACATGCAGGGCCACAGCAAACCAAGCTGGAGCTCACAGCAGAATGGGTCCCTTCTCTCCACTCTTCTTCTTTTTGTTACATTCCTAAGAAGCTATATTATGCAGCCCGGTACATTTTCTCAAGGTATCTCTAGGCCAAGAGAAATAACCCTGTAGCGTTAAAGAGGTAGGTCAGGGGCAGCTTAGTGGTATAGCAGATAAAGCCGCCATAAGGGCACCAGTTCCTGGCTAATCCACTTCTTATCCAGCTTCCTCTTAATGGCCTGGGAAAATCAACAGAAGATGACCTGGGTGCTTGGACCCTGCCACCCAGTGGGGAAACCTCAGATGAAGTTCCTGGTTCCTGACTTCAGCTTGGCCCAGCACTGGCTGTTGCAGCCATCTAGGGAATGAATCCATGAATGGAAGATCTCTGTCTCTCTTTCAAAATAAATAAATCTTTTTACTTACAAAAGAGGGGAGGGTAGGTTCAAATAAGTTGTTAAGCATTCATGTCCCAACATCTTGGTAGCAATTTGAAAAAAAACAAGGAGATATAAATTGATAGGAAAATTGTATTTTTTACTTCATTCTTAAATAATTACAATTTTGGGGGGGGGGTGCTGTGCTCCTGGGCAATACACAGCTTCTCAAACTTTGGAATGAGATTGGATTCCATCATCTCATTTCCTGCTCCACATTGATTGTTACATGATATCAGCTTTCTATCACAGCAAACCCCCAAAGCCCAGCTTTGCAAAAATATGACATCACTGAAAGGAATGTGGTGATCTTATACTGAAACTATGAGCTACCTTAAGCCAGTAGTTCACATGGTAGCTGACAGATGCTGATCATTTCTGTGTTTGCCTTAAAAAAAAAAAATATCCCACAGCTTGGCTGTGCATTCACTGTGGCACCCAAGGGTGCCTCAGAGAACATTTTGACAAACTGCAAGACTTTCCAATGCAAACAACTAAGAGCATCTTCGCTGGATGACAATCTCACAGTAAGGAAGAGAGAGAGAGAGAGAGTGAGAGAGAGAGAAAGCTCCTGGACTGAAATGGTCATGGGTTTGAACTGTGAAGTACGCTCTGATCTCCTCTATTTAACTGTTCTACCTTCCACTCACAGTAGACTTTGGGAACCTGATGAACTGCTGGGTGACTCACAGGGAGATACTATGGACTCTGGGGTAGGGAAGAGAGGGAATGTGGTACCAATGGATTACATCACAGCATTTTAATTTCACCCTAAAGTATAATACAGAGTGTTGGTAAGAACTAATATGATTTATACATTTTTCATTAATTAACATGTAAAATAAACACCGAATCTATTACCGACTGCTAACAGAAGATGCAATGTACATGTTTAACCATTATCACATGGTTATTTTTCCTTGGTAAGTCTAAAAATAAAGTCTAAGACAAGGAAAAGTTGTAGACCAAAAAAAGGGGGCCAAGAGTCAGACCTGTCCATTCATTCATTCATTCACTCATCCATCTATCTACCAAGTCATTCTACAGATGTTTTTCAAGTTTCTATCATGTTCTGAACACCATGCATGTCACAGGCAACGTGGCGGTGAACAGGCAAGACACAACGTGTCCTTTGTCCTCTTTTCAAGGGCAGTGGTCACCTTCCCCAATTTGCTAGAGAATTTGCTGGCTTCATCTTATCTGACATCTCTGCAACATCTGACCTAGGTGGACACTCCTTCCTCCCTCTGCAAAAACTTTTTTCATGTAGTGTCCAACATACGCTCTACCCTGGCTTTCCTCTGACTGCATTGATTAGTGGCATCTTCCCAGTTTCCTGCAGTTATGACTGCGCCATGGCTCACTTCTTGGCCATGACACCAAGTATCACCCCTATGCTGCTAACTCCCACATTTCTATCTCAAGCTCCCATTTCACTTCAGTGCTCCAGACTCATATATTCAACTGTGAACCCAGCATCCCCTTAAAGGACTAATGAGCATCCCAGATACAACATGTTCAAAGCAGACACTTGATCTCCCTCCCCCAGCCCCAGATTGCTCCATCTCAGGAAATGGTAGCACCATTTACTACCCTGCTCAAGGCAAACACCTAGAAGCCTTCCTTGATTCGTCTCTTCCTTATTGCCTCACAAGCAATCCTCAGCAAAACCTTCAAACTTACCCTAAATCTAACCCTTCCACTTAATTTCATTCCAGACTAAGCCATCATCTATCTCCCTAGGGTTGCTGCAATGAAATAATTGATTTTCTTGTCTCCATTCTTACCTTCTAACCCGGTCTATTCTCCATATAGTAATATGATGTCCTTTCTAAAAATCCTCTACCTCTAACTCTTGAAAAGTTCAAAGGGCTGAAATCTCTGAACTCCCAATCTCAGTCTCTCAGGACAAAGGTGATTTTGCATACCTGCATCAAATCGGACCTATATGCACTTACCTTTCTGTCTTCTAGGAACAATCCTCCTTCAGTCTTCACATGCTCACTCTTTATTTCTATCAGAGATGTCTGCCCTAGACACCAATTCTAAAATATCTTGCTTTTTTCTGCCTACAGCACTTACTGCTCCATGAAATTAAATCTTAGATATGTACTCGTTGATTGTTGCTCCCCTTAGAACACAGGTAAGTACAGTTACTTTGCCTCAGCCACACAGGCACATAGTAGGCCCTCAAAAACTCAAGAAAATAACAATCTTCTGCATTCACAGAGTTCATACCTGAAGAAAGATGACACCAAAAAGAACTAGAACTCAAAAGACTCAGTTACTCTTTATAGTGATTTCTACTGTGCTATTTTCATAAAGTGATACTTAACATATTACTCTTTCTTAAGTAGCAGGCATTATGCTAAAATTCCAGCTATGCATTATTTTATATCATTAAAGCTTCCATGAAATAAGGGTAAATCACTTGCTCAAGGTCCCAGGTAGATGAGGGTAGAATTGGGACTAAATTTCAGACACATTAGACTCCTGGGCTGCATCTTCAACTACTGGGCTATGCTTTGTGTCACTTTCTGGAAAATGGAGTGACTGAGCTAGAATGACCCCTCATGCTTCAATTCTACTTCCTGACACAGAAAAAAAAATGCCATACCTTTCTCTACCTAAAATTTGATTTCTATCTTAAGTCACAACACAGCTTAACAAAGAAAACTGGCCACAGACTAATGTAGAAACACGCACAGAGAGACTGCCATTGTTAGGGTGGTGAGGCACCGCCCCACTTCAGCACCCGTGTTACACACATTATAACATCTCTGCACTAAAGATTATAAATTCAAACAAGAGATGCAAGAGATTGACAAGTTCACAAGCTAGAGTCAACCAAAGCAGAATATTTTAGTAAAATGCTTTCACATTGGTTCACACCTTCATCTGTCACCTGGAAAATCAGCTGCCTGGCTTATGCAGAAATAACCAAAGCAGTTTTGTGCCTCAGTCTTCCAGTATGTGCAGAATGGAGTGCCTTACATGCACCCGTCCCAGTCTGATGTTTGGACTCTAAAAAGCTCATAAATTTTATAGCACTGCTCATAAGCGCTCTCTGCTTCTACAACCCATTTATGTGAAGGCTTTTGAGGAACTGTTTCCTTCATAAAAATCAAGGCTTCAGAAAATGTGGGTGCAAGGAGGAACAGAAAAAAGAAGAATGTCTGAGGATAATGGGAATGGTATCATGTGGAGAATAAGAGAAAAGCCATCATCCCACGGTGCACACACCCATGTTCCCTCTTCAGCCTTCCAATAAAGTTCTTCAGCCAGCACAACTCCTCTCATCTTCTAATCCTGGACTGTTTTCACTAAACTGTTGTAGTTCGTGGTCTTCATGGTTTGCTGGTCTTCGGACTCTTGGTCCCTAGTCTTCAGAGAAAATGAGTCTAGTGACAGGCCGTCTATAAGTTAAAAGAGTAGACAGTCCCTTAGGAGCAAGTGAAACTGGTACAAAAGACCATCCTGTCTTGGATAAAGTCCCAGAAGTGAAATAGCTTCCAGGTAGTGTTTTGCCAGATCCTTGTTAAGATTAAATCCTGGATGCAGAAAAATGGAAATTCAGGAAAAAAAAAAAGAAAGAACAAAAAAAAAATCAAAACAAAGCGAGCCCCATAGTATTCAAATACCTGAATAAAAAAAGTCTTTTATCTCCTTGTCCTTAACTCTCCTTAGTTAGATAGCTTTGGATAGCACTGCCACTGCTAAGTCTATGTCAGCTACCTGATAGGAATCCTCAATGGTTAACTCATTCTGCAAGCCAGGCTTCATGCCTAGTTCCTAGCTCTTAAAAGGTGACTGACCGGTTCTTCACAAATCATAAAACAATGACAGTACGAAGGAGTCATTCAGCTTCCTCGTTTTACAAACAGCCGAGATTATAAATTACTCTCTTAAAAATCTCACAGTTAACACAAGTCCTAGGTTTTGAGCCTTCTCTCTTCATCTCCAAGCCAACATTTCTATTACAGTATATCACCATTGATGAAGAAATGAATGGATTGGCTGTCCCTTCATTCATCCATGGGTAAGGAATAACACAGATATTGATTGATTGATTGATTGATTGATTTAAAGCTTGTATTTAATGAAGGCATATTTCATAGGTATAACTTTAGGAATATAGCAGTTCTCCCACTCATACCCACCCTCCCACGTCCATTCCCATCCCACCTCCTACTCCCTCTCCCATCCCATTCTTCATTAAGATTAATTTTTAATTAACGTTATATACAGAAGACCAACTCTATACTAAGTAACAATTTCAACAGTTCGCATGAACACACATACATACACACACACACACACAATGTATAAAGTATGTATTGCAGTTAATTCTCATAATACAACTCATTAAGGACAGAGGTCCTACATGGGGAGTAAGTGCACAGTGACTTCTGTTGTTAATTTAACAATTAACACTCTTATTTATGATGTCAGTAATCACCCAAGGCTCTTGCCATGAGCTACCAAGGCTATAGAAGCCTTTTGTGACCACAAACTTCATCAGTATTTAGACAAGGCCATAAGCAAAGTTGAAATTCTCCCTTCAGAGAAAAGTACATCCTTTTCTTTGACAGCCCTTTCTTTCTACTGGGGTCTCACTCACTGAGATCCTTCATGTAGGACATTTTTTGCCACAATGTCTTGGCTTTCCATGCCTGAAATTCCCTTGTGGGCTTTGCAGCCACATCCAAATGCCTTAAGGTCTGATTCTGAGATCAGAGTGTTTCTTAAAGCAGTTGTCATTCTATGAATCTGCTGTGTGGATTGTTTCCCATGTTGGGCATTCCCTCCTTTTTAATTCTATTATTACCAGGCACTTGATGATATCTATATGATCTCTTTAACACATAATCCTATCTATATGTTCATTTTAACACCTAATATGATCATTTTAACAATTAAGATGGCATTTTACTACCAATTTTGATGGAATTTGGAGTCCCATAACAAGTTTTTAAATTCTACTCTTGGAAGTAAGTCCTAATATATACAGAACTATCCAGCTTTACAATTACAAACTTCCTCCTCCCTCTCTTATTCCTCCTCTTATTTTTTACTGAGATATATTTTCAATTGACTTTATATACATATGATTAACTCTATGTTAAGTAAAGAGTTCAACATATAGCATGAAGAATAAAAAGACGAAAAAACAAAGAAATCGAAACTGTTCCTCAACACTCAAGACAAGGGCTGTTCAAGACATTGCTTCTCAAAGTGTCAATTTCATTTCTTCAGCTTTTGTTTTAGGTGCTCTATTAGTTCTCACAGATCAGGGAGAACCCATGGTATTTGTCCATTTGGGACTGGATTATTTCACTAAAGTATGATGTCTTCCAGATTGATCCAATTTGTTGCAAATGACTGGATTTCATTTTTTTTACCACTGTGTAGTATTCCATAGTGTACATATTCCATAATTTCTTTATCCCGTCTTCAGTTGATGGGCATTTAGATTGATTTCATGTCTTAGCTATTTTGAATTGAGCTGCAATAAACACGGAGGTGCAGATAGCTCTTTTGTTTATTGATTTCATTTCCCTTGGGTAAATTCCCAGGAGTGGGATGGCTGGGTCATATGGTAGGTCTATATTCAGATTTTTGAGGTATCTTGATACTGTCTTCAATAGTGGTTTTACCAGTTTACATTCCTCCACATCATCTCCAGCATTTGTTGTTTGTTGATTTCTGTATGAAAGCCATTCTAACTGGGGTGAGGTGAAACCTCACTGTGATTTTGATTTGCATTTCTCTGACAGCTAGTGATCCTGAACATTTTTTCATGTGTCTGTTGGCCATTTGGATTTCCTCTTTTGAAAAATGTCTGTTTAAGTCCCTGGCCCATCTCCTAACTGGGTTGTTTGTTTTGTTGTTGTGGAATTTCTTGATCTCTTTGTAGATTCTGGTCATTAATCCTTTATCAGTTGCACAGTTTGCAAATAAATTCTCTCTTTCTGTCAGTTGCCTCTTCACTTTCCTAACTGTTTCTTTTTTTTTTTTTTTTTTTTTTTTTTTTTGACAGGCAGAGTGGACAGTGAGAGAGAGAGACAGAGAGAAAGGTCTTCCTTTGCCCTTGGTTCACCCTCCAATGGCTGCCGCGGACGGTGCGCTGCGGCCGGTGCACCGCCATCCGATGGCAGGAGCCAGGTGCTAGGTGCTTTTTCCTGGTCTCCCATGGGGTGCAGGGCCCAAGCACTTGGGCCATCCTCCACTGCACTCCCGGGCCACAGTAGAGGGCTGGCCTGGAAGAGGGGCAACTGGGACAGAATCTGGCGCCCCGACCGGGACTAGAACCCGGTGTGCCGGCGCCGCAAGGTGGAGGATTAGCCTGTTGAGCCACGGCGCAGGCCCCTAACTGTTTCTTTTGCAGTACAGATGCTTCTCAATTTCAAGGGACTTAAACAGACTCCCATTCAGTTGTTTTGAATAACTTGAGAAGAAGTGGAGTTAGTTCTTCTTTAAATGTCTGGTAGAATTCAGCAATGAAGCCATCGGTCCTGGGCTTTTCTTTGTTGAAAACGTCTTTATTACTGATTCAATTTACAACTTGGTTATGGATCTGTTTATGTTTTCAGTTCTCAGATTTGCCATACAGCAGCCATGAGACTGTTTCTAAATTTCTCCTTCTCTTCTAACTTTGCATTCCTCAGCCTACAGATATATATTGGGTTTAATGAGAAGTAATCAGAAAAAGTTCCAGGGCCATCACAGAAGAGCCTGCAGGTTATACTTAGTTTTGTTATGTTCAGTGCAACAGCCAGCCCAGAGTAAGGTCTCAAAAAGTTGTCCACTACTCTTTCATTTTTACTTTGTATTTCCCACCAACACAGAAAAACCACTATCATAAGACAGTAGAAGGTTTCTTTGTACACAAATTGACAAAGACACCCACAACACTTCACTTGGCCATAGTATGTCTGCTTTGCTTGCTGTTCTTTTCCAAACAAAAGCATGCCAGGCACTACACCACCACATGTAGTAGACATTCTAGTAGACATGAAGTATCTTTCTGGAAAGTATCCCCAGTTGCCAAGAACCAAACCTTTTGAGGCAAATCTGTGCTAAGAAAAAAGAAAAAGCAAAACAAACAAACAAAAAATTCCAATAGAGATGTCAGGCTCTGGAGTCAGTGAGACATGGGTTAAAAGATCCAGTCCCCCCACTGAATGTTCTTGAGTGAGTCTCTTCATCTTGCTCAGCCTCTCTGTTCTTGCGTTTTCAGTGCAGATACTTTATATATTGAGATATGGAATGCTAAGCACAGCTCTAGAAGACAGCAAGTGCTCAATAATTGCTAGGTAGTTTATTTTCAATCCCAGAGCAACTAGAAATGTATGTGTTCTACATAATAGTATGCAAATAATCACTCACCGACTCCCAGAGGTAATTTTGCTATTAACTTATATGAAGTTAATCCTGTGAAGTAGGCTGAACTGCCTCACCTTAAGGGAGTTGGGTAAGATTCTGCATCTAGATGCAACCAAATGTCCCCTGACTGTAGAGTGACCCTACCTTCCAGTTTGTGCAGGATGGACCTGGGTGTAATTATTAATAGGCTCCCATTATATTCTCGAAAGTGTCCCAGCTTAGACAATGAAGCATACGCTTAACCCTTCTTAAATAAAGGAAAATCTTTATATGGGAGATTCTTTAAATATTTTATTTTGCCTCAATGCTTATTCACTGGGGTTTAGTTTTGTTCTCTCTTTAGTTTTTGAAACAACTGTTAAAATATAGAACTTCTGTGGTTCTAAGTCCACACATCAAGTAGTCTGTGATACTGCCCAGACTCGGGAGCCAAGACTAAGTTGTAGGCCTTTTTTTCAAAAGACAAATCACATGAATGAAGAGGGTAGTGGAGCGAGGCCATGTGTCACAGAAGCAATTACTGTGGTTTATGGAGACCCAGACTGCCCCCTTGTAATCAAGGAACGATACTTTACATGCCTCTGGCAGTTTGTAATTTCAAATGCACTTTCGGGGCCAGCACAGTGGCACAGCGGGTAAAGCTGCCGCCTGCAGTGCCAGCATCCCATATGGGCACCGGTTGGAGTCCTGGCTGCTCCACTTCCAATCCAGCTCTCTGCTGTGGCCTGAGAAAGCAGTGGAAGATGGCCCAAGTCCTTAGGCCCCTGCACCCGCCTGGGAGACCCAGAAGAAGCTCCTGGCTCCTGGGGTCAGATTGGTACAGCTCCGATCACTGTGGCCAATTGGGGAATGAACCAGCAATGGAAGACCTCTCTCTCTTTCTCTCTGCCTCCTACTCTCTCTGTGTAACTCTGACTTTCAAGTAAATAAATCAATCTTAAAAAAAAATAAAATAAACGCACTTTCACATGTATCATCTAATTTCACTCTGAGAAGCAAGTGCCATCTATGGTTTCGCCATCTTACCTGCACCAGCGATCTCCACACAAGCGAACGACTCCCAGGGCAGTCCCTTCATGTGGCTCAGAGGTCTTCTGATGCTCACCTACTGCCCATCTCAACATCCCAATACCTGCCTTCCTCAGGTTCTTGACTCTCACTTTCCACCCTCTCCCATAGTTGGCTTTCTTGTCCCATTTTGAACCTGCTCTCCACCCCCACCCACCCCCAGGCCATACTGTCCAGCCTTGTTCATTAGCCTCCTGAAATCAAAGCCAAGGATCAGAGGTGCCTTGGCTAGGGCTCCACCCAAGGAGACCTGCCCTTTGTCTACATTCTGTCCATGTAGAAACAAGGACAAGACATGACTCTCATTTTACACATGAGGAACTGAGCAGGGAGAACCAATAATTTGTCAAGATCCCACCCCAGGGTGTGTGGGTCAAGTGGGTCAGTGACCAGTGTACACTCCTTCTACTACAGCAATGCTTCTCAGATTTCAACATGCACTTGCAAAATCAGCTACAGAATCGGTAGAGACCAAAACAAAATGACAATGTTTGAAAAGCAAGAAGAATGTTTTTACTTCTCAGGTCTCCCTCTGGACTCATTGGGATGTTTTCAAATTTGCTTTTAACCTGGGATCCTCCACGACAGGGATAATCACAGGGCAAGCACAGACCCTTAAAGGTGCAGTTGGGCACATGAAGCAGACACAACTGACCCTGACCCTCCTTACACACAGGCCCAGGTCCCCACAGGCAGCAGAAGATAGCAGTGGCACTGAATGGGGACAAGTGGTGCAGTGACTATCCTGGCAGAAGGTGGGACCATGCATGAACTGAGATTCCAAGTGCACTGTGCATGCTTGAGTATCCATCAGACATCACTTACCAAGCAGTGATTCAAAGATAAAACTAACATGAATGACGGCCGGCGCCGTGGCTCAACAGGCTAATCCTCCGCCTTGCGGCGCCGGCACACCGGGTTCTAGTCCCGGTCAGGGCGCCGGATTCTGTCCCGGTTGCCCCTCTTCCAGGCCAGCCCTCTGCTGTGGCCCGGGAGTGCAGTGGAGGATGGCCCAGGTGCTTGGGCCCTGCACCCCATGGGGAGACCAGGAAAAGCACCTGGCTCCTGGCTCCTGCCATCGGATGAGCGCGGTGCGCTGGCCACAGCGCGCCGTCTGCGGCGGCCATTGGAGGGTGAACCAACGGCAACGGAAGACCTTTCTCTCTGTCTCTCTCTCTCACTGTCCACTCTGCCTGTCAAAAATAAAAAAAAAAAAAAAAACTAACATGAATGTCAAGATGTCAACTACAGACTATTAAATCTCAGCACAGGACACCCCCTCTGAACTTGGGATCCTGTGTAATCACTGCTCACACAGCCAGGAAGCCAGCACCATGCAGATGAATCAGCTGAGATCTTGATTCACAGGCCCAGGGTAGCCCTGAGACCATGTGTTTCCCAGAGGAATCTAAAACTGCTGGTCCTCAGGCTATAAGGGAGCAAGTTCCTACATCGTTTTTAACTTGTTTATTATGTCAGAGCCAATTACCAACTCTCTATTTCTTGCATTATTCAAATAAGGCAGCCATGAAAATAGGTGTTAAATACAAGTCACCATCCATTGTGTCTTTAAAATGTGATGACTTGGAAGTAGCTAATCTATTCACATGCATGACAACCCACCTGCTTCGGTTCAGAGACTTCAACCAGCAACACAGTGTATATATTAGTGGCCACAATGCAAAGACTCCCTGACTCTTCCCCATGTACTCTGAGCTACCCTTGCTCAGAGAAGCCAAAGGCTGAAAACCAGATGGAACATTTTCCAAAACAGGAGCAAGGGCCCAATGCTCAGCTCTTGGATCAATCTGACAACTGAATGGTTTGTTTTTAAAGGCAAACTCTATGAGGAAAGGTTTCAGGGACTTCTCAGAACTCCTTAGCAGGAGAGCTCAAATCATAGTACCCTGTTCTGGTGCTGTGGCACAGTGGGTAAAGCAGCCAGCATCCAATCTGAGTGCTGGTTCAAGTCCTGCCTGCTCCACTTCCAATCCAGCTCCCTGCTAATGCATCTGGGAAAGCAGTGGAAAATGGCCCAAGTGCTTGGGCCCCTGCACCTACATGGAAGACCTGGAAAAAGTTCCTGGCTCCTGGCTTTGGATCAGCCCAGCTCTGGCTATTGCAGCCATTTGAGAAGTAAACCAATAAATGGAAGATTTTCTCTCTCTCTCTCTCTCTCTCTCTCTCTCTCTCTCTCTGCCTCTCTTTCTCTGTACCTCTTTCAAATAAATAAATCTTTAAAAATAAATAAGACAAAATAGGAGAAGGAGGAGGATGAGGGGTAGGAATGTGGGTGGGAGGACTAGAATAGTGGGAAGAATTACTATATTCCTAAAGCTAGAATTCTGAAATGCATGCCAATAAATAAAATAAAAAATAAAATAGCAGCCTGTTCAATGTAAACCTATACAGCACATAACATAGAGTGAGATCACCAGCAAACTGAGCCTCAGTATCTTCACTCCTAAAATGGGTTCAATTACGCTTGCCCTGCCTCAAAGGAGGAAGCCTTTCATCAAATCACATGGGATAATCAATGTGAAAGACTGTGAACTACAAAGTACTATAGAAGTCCAAGACTGTTCTTGTTTAACAGTCAAAAATACTATAGGTGACTAATGGCTGTCACATTTCAGCTTCATATCCAGTAGAATTTGAGGTGTGTTGGGGAGGTTGGGAGTGGGTTACTTGAATATACTGTTTCCTTTAAAGGTGGACTGTTACTCGACTGACAAATTGCTTTTATAACTGGAACAAATCCTGCCTGCCATTTAGTAATACTTAGAAATCCATCATCAATTTGATTTATACCCAACAACAATAAATCACAGAAAGTTACCCTGTGTAACCCAGTGAGTAAACAAAGTAAACATTGTGTTTCACCTGCCTTGTTGGTGAGACAAAATGAAAACACTGGCTTCCCCAAATCCAATAATGCCTTTGGTCTCTGGCTAGTACCATTATTTTTGGAATATTTCCTGGAATATTTACTTTATTTGCTCTAATTCTGCAAGAAGCCACATTGGAATTGCAAAGAAATATAAATGATTAAAAAGCAGAAGTAAAAAAAAAAAAAAGTAACTGGGGCTGGCGCTGTGGCTCAGCAGGTTAAAGTAGCAGTCTGCAATGTCAGCACCCAATACGGGTATTAGTTTGAGTCCTGGCTGCTCTGCTTCCCATCCAGGTCCCTGCTAATGTGTCTGGGAAACCAGTGGAAGATGGCCCAAGTACTTGGGCCCCTGCACCCATGTGGGAGACCTGGAAAACACTCCTGGCTATTGGCTTTGGCCTGGCACAGCCCTGGCCTTTGCAGCCATTTAGGGAGTGAACCAGCAGATGGAAGATCTCCCCTCTCTCTCCTCCCCTCTCTCTCTCTCTCCCCTTCTCTCTCTCTGTAACACTGTCTTTCAAATAAATAAATCTTTATAAAAAGAAAAAAAGAAAGACGGGCCAGTGCTGCGGCACAGTGGGTTAAAGCCCCAGCCTGCAGCACCAGCATCCATATGGGCGCGGGTTGGAGTCCCAGCTGCTCCTCTTCTGATCCAGCTCTCTGCTATGGCCTGGGAAAGCAGTAGAAGATGGCCCAAGTCCTTGGGCCCCTGCATCCACGTGGGAGACCTGGAAGAAGCTCCTGCCTCCTGGCTTCAGATCAGCTCATCTCTGGCCATTGTGGTCATTTGTGGAGTATACCAGCGCAATGGAAATCCTCTCCCTCTCTGGCTCTACTTCTCTCTGTAACTCTGTCTTTCAAATAAGGGGGGGGGGGGGGGGGAAGGGAGTGGAGGGGAGGGGAGAGGAAGAGAAAGAAGAGTAACCAGTTTGTCCCAAATTTTTTCAACTAATATATTAACTTCATTTCTTCAAAAATGGGGGACCCCAAATGCTACTCTTACCCTGGATCCAACATGGCTTCTTTCAAGGTGTGCATGCTGGGGTTCACAGACTTCCTCATTGCCTATTCTTTTTCCAGGGATGAACAGCCATGAGGGATGCTATAGGAAAGTAGCATCTTAAGTCATGGGCAATATTTTAAAATTTATGATGTGGCAGAGGGACAAAAACCTGAAGCTAACTGACCCATTGAAGAATCAAGCTCTAATCTAAGCCCTAGATTCTAAGCAATTAGACTAGTCAACCACAAATTGTGAGAAATAAAAATACAATTTGCTGTATTATTTAAAGTATACTCATGTTTAGACCTCCCAGGTCTGCACAATACACTCTCCTCCTTAAACCGGGTCTTTCCAAGAGACACCATACTTAAGTGACACAAAAGAGTTTTTTAATCCCAATTAGTTTGGTGTCCTTTGTTGATATTATTCTGTTTTTTCTGACCAACAATAATGAATAACCCACAGACGCTAATGAATAACTAACTCCCTTTGTCTCCAAGGACAGCAGAGCCCAACAAGAAATGTCAGAGGCCCTGCGGTAAAATAAAAACCTTTATAATGAAAACCTTCCCAATTATATAGTCCTCTGGGTACTGCAAATGTAGAATTGTCTTAAATATTTAAATAGTTGTGTCAAATGTGCTTAAAGTGGGGATCATAAAACTGATTTCCCAGATGCTTTGAAAAATGCATTTCTTACCAGTCTAATTACAATCAGTAACTGTTGGAGCAGGAAGTAGGGGGAATGCTATTATTGGTACAATATAACCAGGATCCTTTGCTCACAAATCCTACCAGAGAGCTGCCAATTGCTCAATGTCTTCCATGTGTACTCTGAGGCTGAGAAATAAGCACTCTTATCTCAGTACCTTAAAAAACTCATATACGTTAAACTATCAATGTTAAATCTAATTTCTAATATCTCAAAAACATAAAGCTAAAAGTAATTTTATTGTAGGACAGAGAAAATAAAAACAAATGATGTCACTAAGAACCAGGTACACAATGGCAAGCATGCAATGAGGAATTAATTTCCACAAAAATTCATTATCTTTTTCTAATACATTTCCTAGCTCTGTGCACAGAAATGGCTTAACAGCAATGACATCCCGGAGTTAATGAGGACAGTCACGAGGTTTTCCAAATACTGTCCCCCAATAAGAGGGACAGAGAAATACAAGGGAGCCTAGAACATCTTGCCTGAAAACAAGTTAGTGTTTAATGGGAACATATCAAACAGACAGAGGAACTGACCACAAAGGGCTCCCAATGGCCAAATTTGGGACAATTTGAGCATCAGAAATAAATAATGATGATAATGATTTATAGCACAGTAAATATTAAACAGGAACACATGTAACTACATTTATTCTCAAAAAGAAGAGGGAGAAAGGCTCTCCTTTCTAGAAGAATACCAATTAACAGAGAGGGAAGGATAGAATCCAAAACCCATCAGTGTGCAATTAACAATAAAAACTGATTCACACAGCAATCATCAATAGATGCTATGAAAGGCTGTTGGAGAATAAGATAGTCCTATAAGATTATTTATTAATTTTGAAAGGGAATGAGTGTCCTGCACAATGCAGAGATCAGGTGACACCACTTCAACAAGGCGATCAAATGCAGCATCATGAACACCAGGATGAAGGAATATCTAGGGCTTCCTGGTGCAGTGTCACAGGTGGTACACAAATCACCTATGCAGGGTTCCTGCCAAAAACGTTTACCCTAAAAGCTATCAGGAAGAAGTGATCAGACACAACAATCGTGGAACAACACAACTGACCTGGACTCTTAAGAGATCAACATATTTTGGCATGAAACACAAAGACAAGGCAGGGGAGAGGGCTGGTTTAGATTAAAGGACACTAGACATGACAAGCAAATGTAATACCTGATCTTTGATTGGGTCTTTGTGTGGCAGTAAAGGACATTTGCATTTTAAATGAGGAAAAGAAATTATGTATATTATAAATAATAACTGGCATAAAATATAAAATAATATAATAGCAATTTGATGATAGATTATAAGATATAACTATAAATAATACTGTTACAGCAAAGTTGAATTCCTCGGTTCTAATGAACACATTTTGGTTATATAGATACTTAAGAATTTGTGAATAATATATCACAATGTCTACAACTACAACTTACATTGACTTGAGAGAGATAAAGGTGGAAAAAATGCTTTAAAAAAGCAAATAATTGTTTTAAAAAATAGAGAATACAAAATAAAATAAGATAGCAGCAAGTTTAAAAGAAGATAAACTCAGGACCAAAGAAAGAGCCTATTCAAGAATTAAGTTATGTAATAGTTAGCTAATTTTAGTGAGAATAACTGGGAAGGACTCCTGTTTAAATTCTGTCCTGTTGAAAGGGGACAGATTTGGGGAGAGTTGGCTGTTTTTTAGCTTTTTTTGCCCTTTGTCCTTTTTCCTTCCTCCTTCACTATTTTCAGTAGACACCACTGTAGCTTGACTGGTGTACAGCAGTGCAATTGCACAAACACGCAGAAAAGACTAAGGACAACTCCATGATCTTGGACCTGACACAGCTGAACTGCTGCTCCTCAGCAGCAATCGACAACTCCAGCATTCTCTATGTGACAGAAAAATCAACTCCTATGACAGAAGTTCCCATATGTCCTCAGTTCATGGTATGCTTGGTGCCTCAGCAATTTTCTTCATAGTGCCCCCAGGTCAAAAGAAACACCCAACAGTTGTGTTTATTAAGTAGTTAGCTGTTAATAACTTAATAACATTTATATATTGACAACTGTTTGGGGGAAAATGCACATAAATTAAAAGAAACATGGTATTTTTATTTCATTCTTAATTTTATTTCATTCTCAACCACAATTACTGATGGAATGTGTTTCAGTTGTACATTCTACTACTTCTCAAAGCTTGGAATCTGATTGGACACTACCACCCTCATTTCCTGTTCCAAGTTGACTTCACTTACTACTTGTTTTTAAAACAGTGGTAAAATATAAAGAACATAAAATGCATCATCTTTTTTTTGGTATAGCTATTTTATTTTTTTATTCTTTTTACTATTTAATAAATGTGAATTTACAAAGTGCAACTTTTCTACTGTTGTGGCTTCTCCCCCCCAACCTCCCTCCCTCCCACAGCCCTTCCCTTTCCCACTCCCTCTCCCATCCCGCCCTTCATCGAGTTTCATTTTCATTTACCTTCATATACAGAAGATCAACTTAATATATACTAAGCAAGGATTTCAACAGGCTGCCCTCATACAACCGCACAGGTATAGGGTATTGTTCAACTAGTAGTGTTGTTTTTAAGTTTCATAGTAAAACACATTAAGGACAGAGATCCTATGTGGGAAGCCTGTACCCAGTAACTCCCATCGTAGATTTAACAAATTGCATCATCTTAACCACTTATAAATGTACAGTTCAATGGCATGAAATTCATTCCTATTATACAACTATCACCATCATCCATCTTTAGAACTTTTTCATCCTCCCCAACTGAAACTCTGTACCATCAAACATTAATTCCCTAATCCCCTTCCTTGAAACATTGGCAACCACTAGTCTTTTTGACTCCATGACTATGCCAAAAACTTCATATAAGAAGTCTCACACAGTATTTGTCAATTTGTGACTGACATATTTCATTTAGCATCATTTCCTGAAGGTTCACCCTTGTTGTTGCATGTATCATAATTTCTTTTCTTTTTGAAAGTTTGTTTTTCCTTGTATATTTACTTAGGAGACAGAGAGACAAACATAATAGAATAGAGAGAACTCTAACCCACTAATTGACTTCACAAATGCCTGCAATGAATGGGGCCAGACTGGGCTGAAACCAGGAAACAGGAAAGCAATCTAGATCTCCCGCATGGATGTATGGAACCTGATAACTTGAACTATTGCCACTGTTCCCCTCCCCCCGCCACACACACAGTATGCATTATCAGGAAGCAGGAGTCAGAAGCCAGAGCCAGGCATCGAACCCAGTACTCACAAACATTTGATAACTAGTGCCTTAACTACTAAGCTAAAACCCTCCCCTAGAATTTACTTCCATTGTAAGGCTGAGCATTTCACTCTAAGTATTCCATTCAATCATAAATGGATGCATGGGTTGTTTATGTGTTTTGGCTTTTATGAATAATACTGCTAAGAACATGGGTATATAAAGTGCTTGCTTTCTTATCACAATTACTGAAAATGTTGCTTCCTAAAGATCTCACATCACTAAAGGAAGCATAGTACGATTTATTTTTTATTATTTGACAGGTAGAGTTACAGACAGTGAGAAAGGGAGACAGAGAAAGGTCTTCCTTCTGTCGGTTCACTCCCCAAATGGCTGCAATGGCTGGCGCGCTGCACTGATCCAAGCCAGGAGCCAGGTGTTTCCTCCTGGTCTCCCATGCAGGTGCAAGGGCCAAAGCACTCGGGCCATCCTCCACTGCCCTCCTAGGCCACAGCAGAGAGCTGGACTGGAAGAGGAGCAACCGGGACTAGAACCAGTGCCCATATGGGAAGCCAGCGCCACAGGTGAAGGATTAACCAAGTGAGCCATAGCGCCAGCTGGCATAGTATGATTTACTTAAGAAACCATTGGTCTCTTCAAGCTAGTAATTGCCTAGTATTCAAAGGATGCCACATATCCTTCTGTTTCCTTCAAGTTTTAAAATACCCTGTGATACCCTGAGCTTACTGTGGTGCCTCAGTGAACTTGAATTTGGAAATTACATCCTCTGATGGTAAAGTCTCTTACTTGAGTTTCCAACTGAGCAGAACTCAATCCTTAAGTAGCATCAACATTACTATCAACTGCATTCTTCTCACAAGGCTTCCACTGCAAAGTATGTACTCTTTATTGAAATCAGAAGTCAACTTACATGACAGTCCTTGGGTAACTTACATTCTCTGTACACAACTCCACTGCATTCCTAAG
Source organism: Sylvilagus floridanus (assembly GCA_949820135.1). Lineage (NCBI taxonomy): Eukaryota > Metazoa > Chordata > Mammalia > Lagomorpha > Leporidae > Sylvilagus > Sylvilagus floridanus. Next base: position 31,904,674 of record OX463243.1, read on the forward strand.
AGTTAGCATAATCACTCTCAAGACTCAGAAAATGCATTTTCTTAGCCACCACGTAAACTGCACCTTGTCCCAAAGCAATGATTGTCTACTGTGATGTGTCAACTTGCCTGGGCTGCAAGCTGCCCAAATATTTGATCAAACATTATTCTGGGTGTTTCCTGCAAGGATGTTTCAAGACGAGACTAACATTCAAATCAGTAGACTCTGTAAAGCAGACTGTCCTTGCTAGTGTGCACAGGTCTCATCCAAATATCTGAAGTCCTGAATGGAATAAAAGGCTGACCCTTCTCCCAATAAGGGAGAATGCTTCCCTGTCTGATTGCCTTTGAACAAGGACATCAGCTTTTTTCTTGCCTTTGGATTCAGGGGGGGGATTCCATCTGTTGGTTCACTTCCCAAATGACTGCAATGGCCAGGGATGGGCCTTTACCATCAGCTCTGCCTGTTCTGGGACTTCTGACTTGAACTGGCATGAAACCATCTGATCACCACGTAGGTCTTGAGATGTGCCTGCCTCCATCATCTCATGATTCAATTCTTTCTAATAAACCTATTTCTCTATATAAGGATATAAATATATACACTCATATATGCGTGTGCATATATATTTTCACACACACACACACACACACATGGATGTACACAGGTGTCAGCTTAAATATCATACTCTGCTCCTGTTCCACCAGTTCAGTACAGGCTGGGACCCCCTCACTGATGTTGCCATGTCACTCAGAGCATATCCCTATCAGAGCTCTTACTGTGCTTTATTTTAACTGCCCATTTATTTGTCTGTCTCCCTTAGTACCGTGAGGGCAAGCACTATCTTTTACTGGTTATTTTATCTCCAGAACAGCAGCTCACCCATAATACACTCATGTAGGCTCAATAATTATTTGTTGAGTAAATGATCAAAGTTCAAACAGTCCTGGATCACCATTCTCGACCAGTTATGGCTTAGTTTAGGAACTGTCAATCAAGATCTGAAAAGGACACATGCAGCCACCTCTGGCACCATCCAGACCAGTAATGGTAACTAAGCTGCAAGACCAGAATAGATAATTATACAATGTCTTTGGTCTCTTATCTGTGTGTATCATGCCCCAACTATGTAGACCCAAAACAGGCTCTGTACACTGTGAAGCCAAGCAAGGGACCAGAGAGCCAAAGACAAGAATCCGAAAGCAGCCCTATATTTTACATACATTCCAAGGTGTACTGACCCCAAGAGTTCACTATCCCTTCAGTACCTGAGGCATTTTTTTTACTGTGATTACAATTATAGCTACTTCTGATCCCCACCACCTGGCTGGTGACCATGAAGTTATTACTCTTTCTAGATCTTAGTCACCTTATCAGTTAAATCAACCATAGCATACAACTCAGCGCTATTACGAAAAATAACTGAGACTATGTATTATTAAGCACTTAACACAATGACTGACACATACGAAGTTATAACTACCTCCAATCCTAATGTCGAGATTGCAAACTCAGTAGGGTTCATAAAAAAAGCAGGCTACAGTTCACTAGTCAAGCATGAGCTGGAAGATTTTACTGGGACTCTGTCTCTGAAAACCCAAACACCTGAGTTTGATATTAAGGAACTTAGTTTGCCACACCATGAGAACAGCAACCAACAATGTCAGAGCCATTTTGGGTGTGTCCCCCAAGAAATCTTTTCTAATACTTAATATCAGTATCTCTAAGAAGCAAAACAACTCAAAACCAAACCTGGTTTAAATTCATTAAGTCAATATCAGTTTCTCAATATAGTATGTCATGTAAATAATTTGCTATTCCTGAACAATTTTTCCTTAATTTAAAACATATGGCAACATAAAGCATTTGTCCTATCAGTTAAGACACCTACATCTCATTTCAGCGTACCTGGGTTTCAATGATGGCTCCCCTCTGGATTCCAGCTTCCTGCTAACAAGGAACCAAAGAGGCAACAGGTAATGGCTCCAGTAGTTGGGCCCCTGCCACCCACATAAGAAACATGGATTGAGTCAGATTCCTGGCTTCAGTGTGGCCTAGTCTCAACTGTTGCAGGTATCTGGAGATTGAACCAGTAAATGCTTTGTGTTTCTCTCTCTCTCTCTCTCTCTCTCTCTCTCTCTCTCTCTCTCTCTACCTCTCAAATAAATTTTTTAAAATTTTAATACAATATATGGTAAGTCAACACTATTGAATTAAAAACACATTCCTGGGGCCAGCGCCATGGTGCATGCAGTAAATTAATCCTACACCTGCAGCGCCCACATCCCATACAGGTCCTGGCTGCTCATCTTCCAATCCAGCTCTCTGCTGCGGCCTGGCAAAGCAGTAGAAGATGGCCCAAGTCCTTGGGCCCCTGCACCCATGTGGGAGACCTCGAAGAAGCTCCTGGCTCCTGGCTTCAGATCAGCACAGCTCCAGCCATTGCGGCCATTTGAGGAGTGAACCAACGGACAGAAGACCTTTCTCTGTCTCTCCCTCTCACTGTCTGTAACTCTACCTCTCAAATAAATCAATAAAATCTTTAAACACACACACACACATTCCCTCTGCATTTCAAATCAACCAGATTTTCTAGTTCTCCACAACCACAAAATACATCTTTTCATTATTCTCTTCTAGCTTGCTTCTTTTATAATAGCTCTAACTGTACTATAAAAATTATAAATTTTCTCAAAATATTTTTCTTGTCGTTTGTATACATTTATTCCTCATGTATTGGTTATTAAAATTTCTCTTTTTGAAGCTTTTCCCTTCCAAACACCTTTCTTCTAGCACTTCTAACACTAGCATAAATGGCAGTTCCAACTACCCTTCTCCTCCTTGGCCAACAGAATGTAGCCCCCAGAAAGCCCCAGCAGAGCTACGTGTATCCAGAGGGTAGGACCTTGTAATTCTTGCTCCTGCCCTTCTTTTACCACCACCCATCCCACCTTTCTATTTCTGATCTATCTTAGCTTCTACTCTTTCACAGTCCATGAGGTGTCACATGCTTTTACTCAGCAATTATTTACCACTATGGTCCCTTTGCCCCAACACACACACACACACACACACACACACACACACACCCCTTACTGAGCAAGCTGGATATCATTATGAGAACATCAATTCTGACCCCGACATTGAGTGATATATCCTTCCCATAGAATTTTCTGCCAGAGAAAGGGATTGGAGGTTAAAAAAAAAAAAAAAGCTTTCACTTTGAAAAAAATTCCAGAAAGACAATCCTACCTTTCCCAGGATTTGAAGGAAAAGGGCTTCCAAACTCCTGCTGCTTTGGCTTTAAACTGTGTGACCCTGACATGCCTCCAGCGGGGGCAACCTGATATCGGGGCTTCCCATTGGTGAGCACTTGTCTCCTGGGGCTCAAGGCAGGCAGGTGAATGGGACTCTCAGCCACGTTGTTCTGAGGAGCCATCCCTCCTCCCGAAGGCATCTTGAGATGGAGACTGTTAGCAAGGCTTCCAATAGCAGGGCTTGGTGTGCTGCCACAGGACAAGGGGCCAGGAGTTCCCGAGTGAGCTCGTACGGGAGGAACGTGCTGGCCACTAAGCATCCCAGGCCCCTGCGTGGTTCCTGCTGTCCGGTGCAGATTCATGCCGCATGACCTTCCATTCATCCTGAAAAACCTGTCGCCAGTATGGTCAAATAGCCAGTGGCACTACTCACTCCTTTCGGGCAAGGTCCAGTAAGCTATCCATGGGATGGTTTATGAGCCTGTTTAAAAGACAAATACAGGCATTTTTTAAAGTAAAAAACAAAACGAGGCATAGCAAGTTTTCAACCTGCGTATCCTTCATATCAGGAAGAAAAGAAGCACTCCCAACAAAATGGCCTTTTACGTAGAACGGGGTCATCCGATATAAGGCTCACTGGCGGGCACTCTCCCCTTCCGGACCATGGTAGGCACAGATTACGGATCACTGCATTGTTTTCTTTGCCAGTAAGCCCCACTCTATGCAATGCTCTTGGCAACCACAACCAACCTACAGGTGCTGGCTTGCAAAATGTAACTTAGTTCGCTCCCTTGAAGATCTGTCCATACTAGTTCATTTCAATGTTTTGCTACAGTGGGTCTTAGGAAACCCAAAAGTACTACATTCATGAGCTGTAAGACCAATATTTCAAAGGGTTCCAGTCACTAAACACAAAACAGACATGGCCTCAAAATGAGATTACTGGGACATGAAGCCATCTCTGATTTCTACCATATGAGTAAGATTTTCACAATCTCTAGGTTTACAAAAGATGAAAGTCTTTTGTACTGGAAATACTGCCTAGATCTCAAATTCCATATATTTAAATATTCACCAAATATATTTAAATATATATTTAAATATTCACAGCAATACTAGAGTCTTGGTTACATAATGATGCTCATATATAGGGATGGAAATAGAGTCAACACACAATACACTAACCTTCTATTAAGATGCTAAAAAAAAAAAAAAAAGCTTCATGAAATGCCTTTGAAAAGCATAAAGAATGGCCTTCATAAAGGTGAGCTGCCCAGTATGTTCACCATGCCTGATCACAGTCCCACAAAGCTTATACTTATTTCACAGTGGGGTAAAAAAAAAAAAAAAAAAAAAAGAAATCCTGTAGTTTGCAACAAAATGGATGCAAATGGAAACCATTATACTTAGTCAAATAAGTCAGTCTCTGATTTGTGGTAACTAATAGAGTACCTAAAAGATCATCTATAGAAGTGAAATTGACAGTTTCTGAGATGCAATGATTTTGAACAACCCTTGTCTCAACTGTTGAGGAACAGTTTTTATTTTTCATACTATTTATTGAACCCCACACAGTGTAGGGTTAACCTTATCAGTATAAAGTTAACTGAAAATAGATCTTTGTAAAAAACAAGAATGGAAATAGGAGAATCCGGTCTCTCTCTCTCACTGTCCACTCTGCCTGTGGGAAAAGAAGGAGAAGGAGAAGGAGAAGGAGAAGGAGAAGGAGAAGGAGAAGGAGAAGGAGAAGCAGAAGCAGAAGCAGAAGGAGAAGGAGAAGGAAAAGAAGAAGAAGGAGAAGAAGAAGAAGAAGAAATAGGAGAGGGAGGAGGAAGAAGGGTAGGAGTGTGGGCAGTAGTGTGGAAGTGTGGAATAAATCACTGTGTTCCTAAATTTGTATATAGGAAATGAATGAAATTTGTATATCTTAAATAAAAAGGTTTTTAGGTAAAAAAAAAAATTACTACCACAAATGTGATGTTAGTATTCCACAATTCCTTGATAGCCAGCTCCCTGAAATGCATGCAGTGAGACAGCCAGCTACTATGGTAGTGGCACCACCTCAACTCCATGATAGACATAGTCACAATTTGCCTTTTATATAGATATTATAGGCATGGAAAGAAGCCAAAGCTGAACAAACACAGGAAATAAGGATTGAGTGCAAAGCAACAGTGATCAGGTATCTTCAACTGGATGGCTCCTACTATGTATGATCCACTTAAGGTCTTACACAAATATTTTCAACTCAACTCCCAAATAAATGACTCCATAAATCATCAAAGAAAATATATGAAGGAGTGAAAACTTTTTGTGAAGAATTTTTTTTTCTTTCATCATAGCGGAAAGCCTAAGACATTTTTAATTTTCAACTCAAGCACTCACCATACCTTCAACAAAGTATGCCTGTGTTAAAGAACATCAAAAATAATTAACAATATGAATTTTGGAGTATTTTTATAATTTTTACAAATTCTCTATTTTATTAAGAATTCCATCACTCTGTGACACTTCATGCTATCATGCCACCCACTCCAAGGAAATATTTAGTAGTGTTCCTCTAAGTCAGGTCTCACCTCAGCCCCCTGCCCTGCATGACAATCTCTATAAACAGACAAATAAAAAATTCAGGTTATCCAAACCTGAATCATTAAAGCTTATTAATGGAATAATGAAACACAGAACCTGTTACCAGACTGATTTGTTAAGAGTTTTCTTTTTACATTGGAAAAATTCCAGTGCCTTTTCTTTTGGGTCCAAGCAGAAGAAGTAGAGAGTATTACCAGCTGGCATGTTGACTCATTCATTGGTTCATCATGAGCAAGAGTCATTGAATGTCTGGAGCTCTGTCAGATGAAATTGGCCATCTATTCTCCACTCATTGATAAAACAGTGTTTCCAAGCAGTCTGAACCCCACAGAAGAAAGTGCTTATTCAGTTCTCTACAACAACAAAAAAAATGTCATATTGGCAATTTCTTGAAAATAAAGAATTGTCCAACATGACTGGAAATATGAGTCACTGAGACCATGGTTCAAGTGACAAGTGTCTGCAGATTTGTAGACTGTGCCCACTTCCAGGTTTTTAAAAAATAAGAGAGTCATTTTGGCAGGAAGATCACATGCAAGCAGGAATTCTCATCAAAAATATGGATAAAAACACCTAAGAGTACTTAGCACTACACACAATCATTAAGAAGGTGAGTCTGCAAGAAGGAAAAATAATTACAGCACTGAGAACTTAATCAGGCATTCACACTTGTCTGTCTCGCACTGAATATTTATTTTTTTTATAAACTGCATGCCTGTTTGAAATACCATGAGGTTGAAAGTAAAAACAACAGCAACTTACACTTAAATTTTATGGCCAGAAAAACAGTATCCTGAGAGTAAAGTGATTAATACCATGGAAAACAATGACATGCAACTGAGCAAAACCAGCCTCAAGACAAAACAAAAAGAAACTACACATGAAAAATGCCTGTAATTCCAGTTTTCACATTAATCATGCCAACAGATTTTTTTTCAAGCATTAGATACCAGAATGTAAAAATCATTTTTTTTTTCTATTCACATTACAATACTTTTAAAGACCTTTTAGCTAGGTCATACAATCAAGATAGACATCTAAGTCCACCTGGTAACTAAATAAGAATAAACTGCTAACTTTTAAGAAAGACACAGCTTCCTAGAGTTACAGTGAAAAGAGCACTCAAAAAGTCAAGACACCTGAGTTCCACTTCTGGCAAATCTTTTGTCACTTCTTTGGACTTGTAGTTTTTCATCCATAAAAAGTTGAGGAGGTTGACTAGCATCACCACATTCTCTTGAAATAATGTTATTCTAGGTAATGTGGTTAAGGAATATTATAAAAAGTATCCACTTACTCCAATCAATAAATACACAGATTTTATACCTATGGCACTTGAATATAGGAAAACCCAGTAGACATGCAAGCAAAGATAACAGCAACGTCTACTAAATCTATCAAAGCAAGAGCTAACAGGAAAGCTTTCCTGCCCACAATGTGCTGAAAGGCAACACTACCATGAAAAGTGAATTTAAGGTTAAATTTAGACTTTGCCAAAAATGTGCAACCACAACTAATCCGTATCAACATCCTAAGTGACAGTGTTTGACTTTGATCATCTTTCTACTGAAAACCTTGATCAAATTCTCCAGCACCTTCCCTTTTGTCCTCTACCCAATTACTCCTCCCCAGGCTACCAACAGAAGAAAAAGAAAAGGCAAAATAATCCAGAAGTATAAATTTAGAGAACCTGATATCTGACATATTGACATATTTAAATTTTTAATATTCCATTGGTTCACACAATGAAAATGTTCATTCTGCTAATATGAGTCAACATGAGACTTAATAAATCTTTCCTTTTGACCACTTTGAGACTCAATACACTCCTGTAAATCAGGTTTGAGAGGAAATTACTTAACCCCTAAGGAAACTAAGACACAAAACCATTTAATAATTCCACAATTTTCTGGAAAAGCATAAGTTTCATCAAAATATAAAATCATGACTCTACCTTCTACCCAAGGCCCCAGGAATTATTTTTCAAGGATTAAAAATTAAACAAGCAAGAGCAATGTTAAGGTACCCATTCAAGAAAATTCCAAAAACAGGCGTTCTATAATGCCTATTTACAACCGAAAAGGCCCTTTCTTGGTAAATATCATTAATAGACTCATCTAGAGTCATAATTCATCTGATGAGCCAGTTAATTATTAATTTTCATACATCATTTCATTTCCTTAGGCTACATTTAGCCTTTGTTACATTTTCCATTCCTTATGCCACAAGCATTTCTTACTCTGAATAGAAAACCTGATAATGAGGCACAAAACACTGGTCAGCAAACAAACTGCTCCTGAGTCTACTTCTTATATGTAGGTCTAAGCCATCTAAAAGAGTTTTTATTGATTCTTTTGGTTTTTTCCTTCTGAGTTAATGATTGTATAATTTCATTAACACTGCCTTTTCAACATCGTTGCCTTGATCGTTAATAGGCCCATGCAATTCCCATGGGTTTCTCTTGTTACAGCTTTTGTGGCCAGAAGAATATAGAAATGAAAAGCCTATTGATAGATACTATAAGTTATTCTCATGCACGGCTGCAATGTGAAGCACATTTTGCAATTCAATCAAGGACAGATAGAGCTGAATGTTCTTAGATCCCAGGAGTTCATTTTAATAAGCAGAATGTACCTTGTCCTAACACAGGTGACTGACTCCTCAGAAAAGATTGTATAAACAAAACCCAATCATGTAAGTCATTTTATTGGCAACAATATAAACAAAGCTATATTAGATGTCACCAATAAATCAAAATTATTCTTGTCTGCAATTTTAACAAGAGGAAAGTGCAAACATGCGCCTGTGAAGCCAGAGGATATTATAGAGGAAATGTATTGGATGTGTACAATAGCATTGCTCTAAATTGAAACTGGAGGGTACTATATTACGATAAAGTAACCCACAACAAAGTATAGCTGATCACTGCTGTGTTTCACTTACTTTATTCCATGAAATCAACATTTTCACAAAATGCACAACAGAAGTTACACAAAAACAGCTCGCTACAATAATTCCTCCTTACTGAGATGTAGAACAAAAGTTAGGCAGGTTACACCTAATAATTAGTATGCATGGACCTATTCACTTGGATACTCCCAAGGCCTAATGTCAGTAATTCTAAGAATGTTAACATATTTATTCTGAATACTAATATGTACAGATGACACTCAAGCAATATAATCATCAATTAAGTGAAATCAAAGAGGTTTTATTGTTACACCAAATAAAAAGATGAAGCCAAATCGGTGTAGCCTCCAGAGAGTCACAACCATCCTTCCAAAGACCACTCAGAAAAGATAATGTAACAAACATCACAGATAATATAATGAACAGCATAGATCCCATCTAATGGAAATACTGATTTAATTTCATCTGTGGTTCAAACCCTTAGCTATCTTATTACAAATATTTGAACTTTGTAATTTTTATGCTTTATAAATGTCCTCAAAAATGAAAATAATCTCTCCTAAATTTGAGGCAGTTCCATTATTAATTTAAATTATTGGCTATGAAGTTCAAAATATGAATAGGAAACATGACAGGATAGAAAGGTAAAAGAAGGGTAAAAAGAAAGGAAAGAAGTGAGAAAAACACAGAATTTGTCCAAGACCAATTCAGGAATTTATCTCCAGTTAGTCAATCCTAACAACAAGAAATCAGAAGCAGTACTGAGAACCATCTACACGATGAAAATTATTACAGATTGCTGGAACAAAGTCAGGACCTTCAGGAAAATACTGCTGGAGGGCAGTATTAAAAGTTCGATAACCTCGCTTAGAATCCACTTTCCACACTTCAGTGCATCTATGTAAGTCTCATATCCTCCTACTTCACTCAGTGTCACTACTTTTAGTAGTAATCACTTAGAAGAGTTTCATTTACTTTGCCTCAGTAATTAACTCATCAATGAGCACAGAAAGAATGAGAAAACTGTGGCCCTACCAAAAATGGCAAAAGAGAAAGAAATGATTAGAGATTTCGGTCATGTACAAGAAATCACGAAGTGAAAATTAACTTGGAACCAAAAATATTTTAAGACAAACATAATAAAACTTTAGAAAGGTAAGAATGCCTCAGCCCATGCACTGGCCCAGTTAGGTATCAATACACTATAAATTCCTAGATCTATGTGTAAAGAAGTATTCTTTCTAAAACACTGTTTTTCAAACTGGGTTGTAATTCATTAGTGGTCCATAAAATCAATTATTTAACAGAGAAAGCTTTTTTAATGAAAGAAAGCCAAATAAAATAAATATGAGTAGAAGTTATCATAGTAAAAATAATGTATTAATGGTCATAAATTACTTCAGTTATTTGTGGGTGGACATATCAACACGTTTATAGGCATATATTATGTTCTGAGTAACATAATACATATATGAGATGTCTTCAAAAAGTTCACGGAGGGGCCAGTGTTGTGGCACTGTAGGTTAAGCCGCCACCTGTAATGTGAGTATCCCCTGTTGGGTGCCAGTTCAAGTCCAGGCTACTCCACTTCCAGTCCAGCTCCCTGCTAATACACCTGGGAAAACAGTGGAAGATGGCCCAAGTCCTTGGGCCCCTGCACTCACATGGGAGACACGAATGGAATTCCAGACTCTGGCTTCAGCCTGGTGCAATCCCAGCCCCAGCAGCCATTTGGGGAGTGAATCAGCAGATGGAATATGTCTCTCTCTAGACGAAGATGTTCCTCTCTCTCTCTCTCTCTCTCTCTCTCTCTCTCTGTGTGTGTGTGTGTGTGTGTGTGTGTGTGTGTTGTGTGTCTCTCTCACTCTGTAACTCTTTCAAATAAATAAATATCTTTTTTTTTAAGTTCATGGAAAATGTATATTATGGATTTCAAAAATTTTTACACCAAAATAAGCTTGTCTTTTTAATTCACTGTTTCCATGAACATTTTGATGTCTCTCTATTTTATGGTAGGTCACAGTCAAAACAGCATAAAAGCTACATTATAAAAACATCCGGTCTATTTGCCTATCCAAGTATCTACAAAGAATAGCTGCAGGTATACATAGAGTTGAACAAAATAAAATAAATCCCCAAAAATAGATCTTTTAAAAAGATGTCATAGTTCAACATTTTTAGCTTTATAAAAAAATGAGGATTAAATAATATGAAACCATATTTCCACCTCTGCTGTTTTTCCCTATGGCTTCTACTTAGTAAATATCAGTTGATCAACTGTACTCAGTAAGTAATAACTGATCAAACAACTAACAATCAGGATCAACATGATGAACAATTTTACATCACCTTCATTACAGAGGGTAGACCTTCTCGTAATGAAACAGTGCATTTATAACACAAAAGGGGGAATGTTTAAATTAACTCATAACTGTCTTTGAGAACTGAGTTTTTCAAAATGTGTTCTTAATATGAGTTAACCATCAGACTCCAAGAAGAGGAATTGGAATGGAAAAATGAACACATTCCCTATGATGTCACTGCGGAATTAATTACCTGAATTGCAAAGTGAGCACCACATGGCCATGGTTTGAGACACAAAGACTTCTTCTTCATAAATATAAAAGCGAAGCAACTGGTTGAAGATTTTTCTTTAAAAAAAATCATCCTCACTCAAGGAAGTACATAGGTAGTAAAATAAGGCAAAAGAAAAAGAGAATTATTCAGTCTGTACAACTAACCACTCAGTTCACGTGAATAGCTATTTTCAAGGCTAAAAGTCACAATCCTTTCAAAGGGGTAATAAATATCTACCTATGGAAGACTCTAGAAATAAAATTTCTCACTCTCTAAACCAGATATTTAAACATGTTAAAGTGCCTCTATCACACATGAATCTGAGTGATTTCTTTCCTTTAGTGTGGTTATAGCCTTCAAAGTGACCAATATAGCTATTTTTAGCTGTTGGTAGACAGAAGTTTTACACAACTTAAATTATATTTCAATGACATCATGATAGAAGTATGAATGTCCACAACAATGACTAGGCCCTTAACCAACATGACAACATATTTATTAAAAAAATTTTTTTAAACATCCATGAGTGACTCAGCCAAGTTACAGACAGAAGTGGAATCTATTGGTCATGCTGAAAAGGTTGGGAAAACATTAATCCATTTCTTCACACACAAGAATAACAAAATTTCATACACAGTCCTGACATCTGGTTAGTTTTCTGTGTACAGTATTCAGCAGGCCTAGAAATGAAACTTCAGAGACCTGACTCAGAATTTCAGAAATAACTGATGTTCAGGAAGTCTGAACTCTTTATCACGGCACCTACAACTGGCTCTGATCTTGCACTGTGACCCTATCAGCCCATCTGCAGTTCAGCAAGGCTTGCTACACTTGAAGGAGCAGGTAGCCATTCATGTTCTTGGCCTAGAAGAGATGGCATCAGACAAGAGTGGCCCCACCAGCTTAATTTGTCTCCAGTTTTTTTTGCCCCAGCTGTGTATTGACTTCAAGATCTAAGTTTTACAAACAAACCCCCTGATTGTTTTTCTCATAGTGGAACACAACTGGCTCCTGTTCTTGTTCATCCTACATACTGCCTTAGAGACTTCCTCAATGGTTTTTCCATTCCCTTCTTCTGTCTTCTTTCTAGAACTTACTAACCCTCTTAGCCCACTCTAAATATCCACATATGTCTCCCTGATCTGTTCTTGGTCTCCATAGCTCAGATCTGTAAATGGGGATAATTATGCATTGTCTATAGTTCACAACATTACAGAAGACTGAGAAAATGCATGTGACATGCTTAGCACAGTGTTTAATACATAAAAGAACCTGAAAAACGTGAAAGTACTTTACTTTCCATACCTCCCTTTTCACACTCCTTTCTCCATTGCATTATAGTTATACGCCTGTACTTGTCTCCACATCTACATTCTAATTTCATTTAGCTTTTGGAGTGACATCTGATTTTTCTTGGAACTTTCTCCAGCACTTATATGTACAAAGACTGTCTTCTATAAAACCTACATATTACATTTTTCATACTACATTTACCAAACCTATTCTTAGACTGCATTTGTATATTCACATACATTTATTATATTTACATTACTCACATTTTCTTGATCATTTATACTTAAAATACAGTATCAGCAAAATATGCAGTTATATCCCACATTTAGGACTTACTACTCAAATACAATATAAGTGAAGTGTGACCATACAATCCTGAATCCCATGATCCCATGTTCTGTAGCTTACGAAACCAAGTTAGCCTAGTTCCTTGTCTATTCCTCCTAGTCTACTACTGGCTACTACTTTTTCTTTCGAGAAAAAGTAGCAAGGAAATTCTATTTCACTCTTCTGGAGAAGCATACTATTCTTGCCTTTGCTTGGCAAAAAGGTGAACAACAAAAAATCCTAGCAAAATGTTGCCACATGAAGAGTCAGTCCAGTACTGAGATCAGGCACCTCGTCTGTAGTGGGTACTGTTGGCCCTCACAGTGGGCCTGCAAATGCACCCTGGGTTGCCATGGAAGAAGCAGCCCCTATTTACCCACACTAGGGCCACACCAGACATTTCACTGATGCCTGTCCAGTGTCCCTATCCGCACAGTCATCAGGATGTAAATATGGCATCTGTTTCCTTAGTGTTTTTCCTTAATTCTATCATATTAAGTAATGCCTGACCAAGCCAAAGTGTCCCATTATCCTTAAAGGTGGTCTGTCAAAGGAAAGAAGCCAGACCTAAGAGTACATATTGAATCATTCCATTTACATAAGGTATTAAAAATAGGTAAAATGAATGTATCCATTAGAAGGCAGGCAGTGGAGTTTAGGAGTTGGTAATCATACTGGAATATGAGATATGTTTCCTGTGTGGTAACTATGTTCTGTTCCTTGATAGAGATGTATCTGGTGTGTGAAAATTCACTGAATTTAACACAGGAGTCCTATTCTGTAGAGATACTTCATTTTATCTCAACTTTAAAACTGGTTTTTATGTCAACTATGCCTCAAGTGAGAAACAAGGAAAACCTGGAACTATCACATCTTTTAATCAAGCCACTTGTTAACATCAAGGTTTTAGTATGTCTTATCACCCTTGATTGAAAGGGGTAACACACTTTGAATGCAGAGATGTAACCATGTGCTTTTTGCCCCAGTCCTGATCAAGTCTATGACCAATGTAACTTAAGGCAAAGTTAGAGTTATGTCCTGTCTTTCCACCTTATTTGCAATATAATATCCTCTACAGAAAACAACTACAAAAAACCAGAAATGGCTTCTCCAGGGACATAACGTGCATGGGATCCTACTCCTGAATCATCTCCTTCAAGAAGTACCACATCTGGAAGCTGGGAGACTCACTAATTGACTTTCACCTCCAAAGACCAGTAACTACAAAATAAGAGGGGGCAAGAGCAGCACGAATGTCCTCAGACTTCATTTATTCCAGAAGAGAACACTAAAGGGGAGTGGGGGGAGCAAAGGCTGGAGTGAGCAATCTTCTGAAATGAAGGAAAGATCCTCTCCTACCACATACAGGAAGCAGGGCTGAAACAAAACACTCATTTGGTATTTTTCAACCCCATCCTGCCTATTTGAGTCCAGTAGGAATCTGACCCACTAGGTAGACACTGGAGTGCATCCAAACAAAAGAGATCACTTCCTCCCAGGCTAGTCAACAAACACCAGGTATTCAACCTCCAATAACTTGACTTCTAATAAGGAACAAGGGTGGAATCAGGGAATCAGAGAAATTAGGTTCTCCCAAATGGGCCCACGGTGAACCAAGCAGAGAGTGGATTATGGCAGCAGCAGTGAGATTTAAGTGTTCATACTCAAGGACTTGCTGAGGCCCCGGGGCACCAAAGTAAAGGAAATAAACCACCAACAAGGAAAGGTGCTTTGGAAATAACCGGAAAAGAAATGCCCCCTGCCCTTTCTGTCAAAAGGTAGTATCGGAAGTAATCTGCTGGCCCAGCCAACTACTGAAAACGCAAGAAAACTGCAGCGTGCTTAAAGATGATCCATAAATTCAGCAAAGTCTCAGTTGCAAAAATAGCACACACTATCACAGACTCCTGTCTCCAGAATCTCTTCAACCTCTCTGTGAACAACCCTCAACGTGGCAGATCCTTTTTCTGTACAGTGCTGCAGGCTGCACCTGATTCAAGCAACACACAGGGCAGAGGCAGGAGAAAATCAAGTTTGAACCATCACCACCACCACCATCTCAAAAGAAAAAGGTTGCCCCGTTTATTCTAAAAGGGGAGGTCCAGTAGGGAGCAAGGCCGAAAGGGAAGACTGGCTACATCCCAAGGCAGAAACCATGGCTCATGGAAGCTCTCTGAGGGGGACAGAAGCCTTTGCATCTGGCTTGGGTTCACCTTCTGACCCAGAAATGCTCTTCAAACTGGGAACTGGACGTCTTAAGTGTCTGCCCTGCGTCTGACAATTTGGCTGCGAGATCCTGAGCAAAACCCTTAAGGTCTCTAGGTCCCCAATACCTTCACGAGTAGGCCAGGACCGGCTCAGGCCCCTTCTAACTTTGTTTACACAGCACTTGAGAGTCTAAGTCCCAGAACCTAAAGGGAACTGCTCCACTGGAGGGAGCTGCAGAACTTCCCTTTCCTCGCAGCCTCTACGGCCCCTGGGGCCCCAACTCTCCAGAGATGCTGGCGTGGGGACAGGGCGCAGAGCCCTTCCAGAAGAGGGCCCAGACGGCAGGAGTCCAGTCGCTACCAACCCTGCGCCTCCCTGCCTCGCCGGAAGTAACCCCAGATCTCCTGGCCCGGGTTCAGAGGGTGCTGAGATGAGAGCCCGACAGAAACCGGGGACGCCGGGAGTGAGGGAAGGTGAGGCACAGAGAGCAGCGCAGCCGGGGAGAGGGGCGCGCGGTACGACAGGAGGAGGGCAGCCCTCGTAGCTTTCTTACCCCACAAGCGTGGTCTGCTGGGGTCCCAAGCCCTGGCCCCTGGGCTCCCCGGCGCGGTGCGAGGGGCGGATCCGGAGGCGGAGGCGGCGGGGCCCGGCAGGGTGCGCGCTGCCGCGACCCCGTCACTCCCCCGCCGCCTCCGCCCCTAACCCTCAGCCCCGTCCGCGAGCGAGCGAACGCAGCAAAACAAAACAAACTCGTGCCGGCTTCCTGTTGTGCAACTCAGTCCTTAGTAAGTCGGGGCTGAAAGGGCGCCGCCGCCGGCCCGCGCCTCGGAAGCCCGCACGGACGACGGGGGACCCGCGCGTGCTGCGGAGCCTGCCCGAGCCCGGGAAACCCGGGCCCGGCTCGCCGCGCCCCAGAGCGCACGGGCTCAGCCTCCGGCCAGGAGCGCCTCTCGGGCAAGCGTCCCGGCGCTCGGGTGTCCTTTTCCCTTTCGCCTCCCAAATACCCTTCCCCCCACTCCAAAAAATCTGAAGTCGCAGCCTGAAACCGTCCCCAAAGTTTCTTCCTCCGGGCACCAAATTGAATCACCCATAGGATGACAAATCCGCCGGGGCCAAGATTTCCAGACATTCGGGTGACTTCCCCGACCCCGAAGTGACTTGTCAGCTCCAGTGAGTAACTTGGGACAGTCGCTTGGGGCAAGGTGTGTGTCTAGGAGAGCCCGGCGGCTCACTCACGCTTTCCAGAGAGCGGCCCCGGCCCACTTCAAAACACACACAGGGTCATTTATAGGGCCTGGAGCCGTGCGCAGGACTAAGTCCCCGAGACTGAGACATTTTCCAAACACTGCTGACATTTCGGCGGGCCCATGAAAACGTAAACGCGGGGTGACGAGCCCGGCGGGGAGCGCTCGCGTCTGAGCCTTGTCTGCGCCCTTGCGCGGGGGAGGTGACAGTGCCAGACCTGCGGCCGCTGGCGCCGGCCCGCTCTCCGCCACTCACACGCCTAACACCCCGCCCCGAGGGTCTCCGGGCACCAGAGGGACGCCGGCTTGGGGGAAGCACACGCGTGGGAAAATAAAAAAGCCTTCGTGGTGCTACGCAGACACGTGGGACCTGAAAAGGCAACTACAGCCCGGTGTGTGCGCGGCCGATCTCAGGTCACCCCATCAGTGCCCACTGAGCCAAAATCTCTCAGTGGGCACTCGGGGTGGCGTGCACCCTGCCCATGCGCCCTGTAACTTGCCCTGGTTTTGTAGCCCTCTGGGACCTGTAATGTAAGAAGAAAAAGAAAACTCTTCTTAATGAGCGAAACTTCCAAACCTGTTGGTGTCTTCCTACACTGGGCACTCGTAGGTAACTGGCAAGAACCCAGCTTGATCGTCTCCCAGTTAGGTGTTGCTATCTCTATCCCAATAGACGTTTCGAGAAGATCTAAGAATCCTTAAACCCGCGCAAATGCTGCCCGCTCAGCGTGGAAAACTATTCCGAACCCCCCCCGTTGGCAGCTCTGAGCCTCAAAGCCCCCGCAACTCTCAAGCACCAGGGTTCTCCCGGTCGCTCGCCCGCGAGCAGAGTTCCTGCGGCGTCCACTTACCTGGTAACCGGGATTTCCACAACAAAGCCCGGCGTGCAGGTCCCTTCCCCCGGCCAGCCTGCGCGAGTGACAGCGGGCGGCCAGCGCTGGCGAGGAGTTACTGTGGCTCCAGGCTTCAGAGCGCTCGGCGGGCTCTGCCTCCTTCGGAGCTGAACACTTGCATCTCAGCCGGGGGACAGAGCACGGAAACCGGGCCCGAGTGCCGTGTGTGCGCGCGCGGCTGCGAGGGCAGCGGCGGCAGGGGGAGGAGGCGGCGGCAGGGGGGCGGTTGGACCCTCGGCATCAGCTCATTTTCCCCGGCTGCACACATGCGCTCGCAAAGAATGTTTTCAAAAAGTTGGGTTGCGACTTTGTGCCTCGTCTGTCCTGCTCATCCTCGCCCCAGGCCGCCGGATGCGTGGGGGGGGGGGGGGGCCAGCCCGGGATGCGGGCTAACTGCTGCCGGCGGATCCCGTAAAGAGGAGCGCCGGGGCTGAACCTGGACGGCGGCGGACCGCGAACCCCGGCGTGCGGGGAGGGGCGGCGGTGGCGGCTCCCGGCGCCTGTGCCCGTGCGCGCCGCGCTCTGGGCTGCCCGGGCGGCGCAGTGTGGACGCGCTGCAAGGCAGAGGGGAAGGGGGAAGAGGGAGGGAGGGAGGCGGCCCGGCAAGGAGTGTGGATGTGTGTGCGGCCGCGAGGGCCGGCCTGCAGCCAGCTGCTTCCTGAGTGCGAGCGCTGGAGGGGGAGGGGTGGGGGCGGGCTCGCCGGTCACTGGGCCCGCCAATTCCAAGGCCGAACCTGTGTCTCACTTATTCACACACACACTCCTTCTCCTGTGCACGGAGTCAAACTCCAAGGCAGGGTACAGGGTAACAGTGGGGAGACCCTTGCCTTCTTCCTGGCCTTATTGGTTGCAAACTCTCTCTCTCTCTCTCTCATGAAAAAGCATCACCGTTTCCACAGGATTTGGTGACAAGCCATAAAGAACAAGAAGGGATCAAATACTCAGGAGTAACAGGGAGAGACTGAAAACTAAAAAGTGAAAAAAAAAAAAATCCTAAAAGGATCTTTCTAATCTACGGGATCCGATTAGCCTGACAGTTTCAGAACTGGACAGGTAGGGCAGAAAGGATGCCTTAGGCAGCTTTCCCAGTTATTAGGGAAGCCAGGAAGGTGATGAAAATGTAGCAAGGGTGTACAGTTCTGAACACCAACTTCCAGGTACGGAGGCACCTGCCATGCAAAACAGAGCTTTCTCCTTAAGAACTCATCGACCCCTGCTTCAGGCTTCACGCCCCACCTAAGCTGTGACCCCACCCCCACCCTGCCTTTCTATTAGCCCTCAAATGGTGGTCTGCAGAGGGCCTGATTTCAGTGGCTTCACACGTGTTGCCACAGTTGCCCATACTGTGAATTCTCGATTCTTGGGAATCTAGTTACGAAACGCACACAGTTCCCCAGCTAGGACTTTCTGCAGCGATGAAATGAATGAGGATGCCCCAAGACTCTTGGGATTTCATCAGCCCTGGCAGCCTGTTCTGCTCTCACTCAAACACAAATGAGCCTTCAGGGAGTAGACGCCACATGAGGATAGAATCCTGAAGAACACGAACGACTTAGCTCAAGAAGCCAGGCCATTTTCATTTATCTCATTTCAGCAGGACTATTACTAGACCTTGTCTTCATCCATGACATGAACATCACCAAAAGAAAGTCAGTTTTCACAATACTTTTTCCTGCGTCTCGCGCTCCTCTTTTCCTTCTCCTTAAGAAACAGATTCTTTAGAATATTAATCACGAGAGTATCTGTCAGCAGAAGTAGAAGGAGGAGAATAAATACATGTTTCAGATATGACATTCTGTCCATTTTCCAGTTTCTCTCTGTGTGCCTCATGGCCTGTTAAATGCAAGTCTCAAAGCCCAAGATGTCAAGAGATGGGTTCAGCCACACATAAGAAAAGAAAATATTCATAAAATGAAGCATGCAGCAGCATTACAAAAACAAAGAAGCCAAGTGGTGGAACTGCCATAACTATTCAATTCTGGCTGGTTATTGCAACATGCCTGACCTTCACATAAAAACTCCTCCTCATTAACTCCAGCCTTGCAGAGCAAGATGGGAACATTGATCCTTCCATACAGAATGGGAAATTGTGTTTATCACACTCTCAGGCTGTACAACTGCTCCCCAGGAACAAGACAAACCTGCGAAGAGGTTACAAAAACACCTTTCCAACTTCCTTCAAACATCATTTCAAATACAATGCTTTTGATGCATGAAATGGTATCCTAGGGGTTACAGAATCTTCCCAAACTACCCACCTGATGGGAGTAGCTTAGCTGGAAGAAAAAAAATTATGTGGTTCTACACCCTACTTTAATCAATGGCTTATAAAAAGAAAACAGTGGAAAAGTTATGGGTTATTGATGTGCAAGTACCCCAAATTCTCTTCATTTATAAGTACCCAAGGGTAGGATTTTTCATTTTGTTTAGATGTGTTTTTCATGGATCCCTGACATCCCTAAGACATTTCCATTGCACTGGTACAATACTTTGGTTGAATTTGGAGTAACGGTGAATGAGCAGGGCAAGAATGTTGATCCACAATGCCCTTATATTCCATGAGGTGTGGTAAAAAGGCAGAGACCAACACACTCACGGGGTGACTCTCAGTCAGATCTGTACCTCTTCTGGGTTGAATTGGTCAGTTGGGGTGGGAGAGGCAGGAGTGGTGAGAGACAGTGGGAAAGGAGATAATGCAGTTCAGATGTACTACTCTCCCCTCCCTGTGAGCGCTCCATCATGCTGGGGAATCACACCCTGGCAGCCCTTCAGGCAGATAGGTGGGAACTGCAGCCCATTCAGTAACTTCGATCTCTAGAGACCTGCATTGTATGTGTCTTAACCACTGACTCAGGGAAGCTGACTCAGCAGACAGGGTCCTGCTGCCAACTAACGTCCAGTTCTCATTAATGCCTACTCTGTCCAAAAATTGAGACTAAAGGAATCAACACTTTTTTGCATGGGAGGATGTTACATAAAGCTTTCTGTCCAGTGCCTGGGAGACAGCAAACCCTCAAGAAGTTGGGAGTCTTTGTATGTATGATCTCACCCGTTCTTCCAAGTGGTCATATGAGATGGTCATTAGTAATACCCTGTTTAGAAGCAAAGAAGTTGAAGTTCAGTAAACAAAGTTAGAGACAGAGCTAGGTTTGCCATTCTAGAAGCCTTAAGTTCCTTTAACATTTCTATCCTTCTGAAAAACTGCATGTTCTTTGCACATGAAGCCTATTGCAGCAGTATAAAGCAGGAGGCCTTTTGTGTTCAGTGTCAGATGAGCACAATTAAGTGTGCAGTGGACATGGAGGAGGGAGGAATAATTCCCTACCAAGTGGCATGGAATAGCTGCGGTTTGAGCTGGACATCAGAAAATGAAAGGAGACTGATAAGAAAAGGAAACCATTCTAGGGTGGCCTTTTGTGGAGCAGCAGGTTAAGCCACATCCCATATCAGATACCCACATCCCATATCAGAGCATCTGGTTTGACTCCTAGAATCTCTGCTTCCCATCCTCCTTCCTGCTAATACGCACCCTGGAAGGCAGCAAATGATGGGTCGAGTACTTGGGTCCCCGGCCATCCATGAGAGAGATCTGGATGGAGCTCCTGGCTTTTGCCAGGCCCAGCCCTAATAGTTTCAGGCATTTGAGGAGTGAACTGGTGGATATATCTCAGTTTCCCTCTCTCTCTCTCCCTCTCTCTTCTTCTGACACTCCCCTTTTGAATAACAAACACAGAATAAATAAGCATTTTAAAAGAAGATCTTTCAAAGTAGAGGCATAAGCATCAGAAAGGCCTTAGAAGACACAGACCACACAAAGCTAAAGTACAAAACAGGAACATTCACAGCCTCCTGGCTACAGCAATGGAACACTCCCAGAAGAACATCCTAACAGCCAATCTTCAGCACTGTTATTTGTGTCAGTCTGAGTGATCTCACAGCAAACCATTTACAGACTTGCCAAGAACTATGATCAGATTCCTATGCCAATAGAGTATTCATAGAGAGAAACAAGTTTGAAGCCCAAAATGCAAACAAGTTGAGCTAATGGCACAAGTGATAGTACGCCTAGCTATTAAAGCACACGCACACACATAGAAGCTGGCAAGAGTCCAGGATGTAGAAATGCAGTGGAAAAAGTCAGTGTTAGCCAAATTAAAGAGGGGAACTCAATGTATAAGATGGAAATTTTCCATTTTACTTTCCTAGCTAGTAGTACAAATAGTGGGATGCAGCAAATTTTACATTATATTTATCAGGGCTTGAAAACCGAATAAAACAAGTTTATCTTTCCACTAACTTTGCCACAAATATGGTCAGCTCACACTCTTGTGCTCACGCATCAATGATGCAGTTTCTTATTTATTTATTTTTAGTAATGTAACCATTTTTTTAAAAAGATTTGTTTTACTTATTTGAAAGAGTTAGAGAGAGAGACAGAGAGAAGAGATCTTCCATCCACTGGTTTACTCCCCAAAATGGCCATAAGAACCAGGGCTGGGCCAGGCCAAAGTCAGAAGCAAGAGCTTATTCCAGGTCTTCCACGTAGGTGGCAGGGGCCCAGGTACTTGCACCATACTCCACTGCTTTCCCAGGTGCATTAGCAGGGAGCTGGATACAAAGTGGAGCAGCCGGGACTTGAAGTGGCACCCAAATGGGATGCCAGTGTCTTCGGTGGAAGCAGTTTTTAAAAATTCTTGTTTATACCTATTAGATACATAGAATCATACCTCTTTTTCTCTTCTAGTGTAAATCAGAGTCTAAAGTTTGTCACTCCAAATGCAACTGAAAAATTGTGAAGTATTTTACTCTATATAATGGCTCTCTATTTTATGATTGGTAAAATTTTTCTGATTATTTTATATAAACCCAATTGAGATGCATCTAAACTTTCAGAAAAGTGGATGCTGCTTAACATATTGCTAAAATATATCTACAAAGAGCTTGCCAAAATAAAGGCAAATCTATAGATACATGGAATATCCCACAAATAGCAAGTTATTCTTTTATTACATAACATCCACATTGGCCACTTAAATGTATATCTAGTGCTGTAAAATTAATTACCTGGTCAGGATGTTATCCATAACTGCCTTCTGTAAGCACTCTCCCCCGTGGCTGTATCTTACTTTTCTTCCTAAGTCTTCCATGTCTTCCAACAGTATCGGGTCCTAGTAAGTAAGTAATCAATGCTAATTGAATTAATGGATTAATGAGTGAAAGAAAGGTTTCCCTGCATTCAGTAATGGTGAATAGCACTGATAGCTTTTCTTTGTGTATGAGTAAAATCATTTTAACATTCCCCCATATCTACATACCTGTCCTTTTCTTTCTGCACACCCCAGCTCTTCATTGTAATCTGAAGATTAAAATATTATTTCCTATTTCTTGAGGAAGGAAATTCAGAGTCTCAGTGCAAAGCATGGAGTTAGGAGGAGGATGTCTTGCCTCCCTACGCCTTGACACCTTCTATATCAGACACCCATTACCTCCCTCATACCACACCAAACCAGATCATTCATATCACACCTGAATTCCACCCAAAAAAAGAAAATATTCACTGAATGAGGAAGAAAAGAAATAAAAAACAGAAAATAGGGAATAAGGATAGAGATAGAATGATAAAATTTTTAAAAATGAAAGGAAATGAAGAAGGCAAGGCAGCATTAGAACATCATCAGAATAATTGAAATTAAAAAATTAGTTTGTTCTGAAAAAACAAAAGTGATTTGCTGGCTTTCCGATTCCTCTCTGACTCATCTCAAGTTGTAAATGCATCTGTGAGGGGGTTTAAATGAACTTAGAATTTTTCTACCAATCCTAAATTGCCATGATGCTAGAGGACAAAGGAGGATTTCATATATGTACACATTCCTGTGCACTCATCTCTGTAGAGCAGGGAAGGGGGAACTTTCTTGTCCTTTGGTTAACTGACCAGTCGTACACAAAGCAGACCTGTGTCCTGGATAAGAATGTTGACTTATTTCAGACTGGAGACACTGCTCCAAGTTCTTTATCTGTATCACCTCATTTAATTCTCACAACATCTCACTGATGTAGGATCTAGTACAACTTCAGTTTTACAGATGAGAACGCAGATGCAGGCTGGCGCCTAGCTCACTAGGCTAATCCTCCACCTGCGTCGGCACCCCGGGTTCTAGTCCCAGTCGGGGCACTGGATCCTGTCCCGGTTGCCCCTCTTCCAGGCCAGCTCTCTGCTGTGACCTGGGAGTGCAATGGAGGATGGCCCAAGTGCTTGGGCCCTGCACCCACATGGGAGACCAGGAGAAGCACCTGGCTCCTGGCTTTGGCTCAGCGTGGCGTGCCGGCCACAGCGCGCCAGCCGCAGCGGCCATGGGAGGGTGAACCAACAGTAAAGGAAGACCTTTCTCTCTTTCTCTCTCTCTCACTGTCCACTCTGCCTGTCAAAAAATTTTTTAAAAAAATTTTTAAAAAAAAGGATGCAGAGAAAGTGTGGCCCATTTGGTATGGGAACGGCTCAATAGAAAGTTTCTCATATTAACTACTATTTTAAGGGCAGGAGACCCAGCTTCCACTAGACATTTATTTCTTCACTTGAAAGGCAGAGAGGGAGAGAGAAAATAAGAGATATTCCATCTACTGATCCACTCCCCAAATACCCATAACACCCAGGGCTGAGCCAGGCCAAAGCTTGGAACAGAGAACTTAATCTGGATCTCCCTTGTGAGTGTCTGGGACCCAAGCACCTGAGCAATCACAGGCTGCTTCCCATGGTACACAAAATAGAATCAGAAGCCGAGCTGGAATTCATACCCAGGAATTCTGATATGGGATGTGGACATCTCAAGCAGTGTCTTAACCACTGTGTCAAACGTCCGTCCCATTTCTTTATTTACTCAAACACAGTGGTCCTTGGAAGAGGGGTGGACTTTGGAATTAGAAAACCTGGAAAGCTCGGGCTGGCGCCTTGGCTCAACAGACTAATCCTCTGCCTTGCAGCGCTGGCACACCAGGTTCTAGTCCCGGTCGGGGCGCCAGATTCTGTCCCCATTGCCCCTCTTCCAGGCTAGCTCTCTGCTGTGGCCTGGGAGTGCAGTGGAGGATGGCCCAAGTGCTTGGGCCCTGCACCCCATGGGAGACCAGGAGAAGCACCTGGCTCCTGCCTTTGATCAGCGTGATGCGCCGGCTGCAGCGCACCGGCCATGGCAGCCATTGGAGGGTGAACCAACGGCAAAGGAAGACCTTTCTCTCCGTCTCTCTCTCTCTCACTTTCCACTCTGCCTGTCAAAAACAAACAAACAAACAAACAAAAAAAAGAAAACCTGGAAATCTCAACTCCACCTCTTACTGGGAGACCATGGACTGGTTTCTGAACTACTGGAAAGTTCTCATTAAATTCCTGTGTTTTTGAAAAATTGAATGGGAACTATAACAATGGCCAGCATACATATGTAAGTAGGGGCTTCACTTTTTGATAAGAGGCACAGCTCAAGAGCTTCTGGGGAAGCTGACTCCAGCCCTAGCTGGAAAAGGCTTGATGATTCTGAAAGAAATCCCACTCCTCTGTTCAAAATGAATGGCTCATAAATCTAAGCCTAAGCCAATCAGTGCAGGGCATTTCTATGGCCACATGGATTTGTTCAAAACAGGCACATGAACAAAACAAACCCGAAGTCAGTGGAAGGAAGGAAAGAAATAATAAAGGCCAGAGCAGAAACCATTGAAATAGAAACTTAAAAACAGCAACAACAAAAACCTATGTAATTAGGTTTTTTTAGAAAACAACAAATAATGAATCTGAATCCATAATTAAAATCTTCGCAAAAAAGAAAAGCTCAGGATCAAATATTATTGGTTGGATTCTATTAAAGTTTTAAGGAAGAAATAATACCAATTCTTCTCAAATTGTTCCCCAAAATCAAAAGAAAATATACCTTCCAAACTCATTTTATGAAACCAGCATTAGTTTGATTCAAAGCCAGACCAGCTAACAGCAACAAAGGAAAACTATAGACCAATATCCTGCATAAACATAGATACAAAAATTCTCAACAAAATGCTAGCAAATAAAATTTAAAAACAAATTAAAAATACCATTCATCATAATCAAATGAGATTTATCCCAGGGATACAGAGATGACTCAACATACGCAAATCAGTAAACACAATACATCACATCAACACATTGAAGAACAAAAACCATATGATCATCTCAACAGATAGAAAAAAAGTATTCAATGAAATTCAATATCCACTTGGGGCCGGCGCCATGGTGCACTGGGTTAATCCTCCAGCTGCAGTGCCAGCATCCCGTATGGGCACCAGTTCTAATCCCAGTTGCTCCTCTTCCAGTACAGCTCTCTGGTGTGGCCTAGGAGGGCAGTGGAGGATGGCCCAAGTGCTTGGGCCCCAGCACCCACATGGGAGACCAGGAAGAAGCACTTGGCTGCTGGCTTTAGATCAGCGCTGCGCTGGGCATGGTGGCCATTTGGGGAGTGAACCAATGGAACGAAGACCTTTCTGTCTCTCTCTCTCACTGTCTAACTCTATCTGTCAAATAAAAAAATTTTTAAAAAATTCGATATCCACTCTTGATAAAACCTTGAACAAATTATTATATATAATGAAAATAACAGCATAACAAAGGCTACTTATGAGAAACCCCAATCAGCAGCATATTAAATGGAGAAAAGATGAAAGAATTTCCTGTATGATCAGGAACCAGACAAGGATGTCCACTCTTATACTTTTTTTCCCCAAATATTTATTTATTTGAAAGCCAAAGTTACAGAGATGCACAAGCAGAGAGAGAGAGAGAGAGACCAGTCTTCAATCTGCTGGTTCACTCCCCAAATGGCCGCAATGGCCGGAGCTGTGCCAATCCAAGGCCAGGAGCTTCATCCAGGTCTCCCACGCAGGTGCAGGGGCCCAAGGACTTGAGCCCTCTTCCACTGCTTTCCCAGGCCATAGCAGAGAGCTGGATCGGAAGTGGAGCAGCTGGAACTCAAACCAGCATCCAGATGGGATGCTGCCGGCACTTCTGGTAGAGGTTTTACTGGCTACACCGCAGTGCCGGACCCTCAACACTCTTATTTAATACAATACTAGAAGTTTTAGCCACAGCTTTAGGCAAGAGAAAGAGATTAAAGGCATGAAATAAGAAAGCAGGAAATCAAATTATTCCTGTTTGCAGATGACGTGATGAAAGATAAACTGAAGACTAAATTAAAGACTCCACCAAGAGACTATTAGAACTGAAAAACACTTTTAGTTAGGTTGTAGGATAGTAAATCAACACACAGAAATCAGTAGCATTTCTATGTTCCAATAACAAATTCACTGACAGAAATTACAAGAGCAATCCTATTCACAAAAGCCATAAAAATACCTTCAAACTTAACTGAACCTCTTCAATGAAAGTTGTAAAACACTTCATGGGTTGGAAGAACTATTACTGAAGTGTCCATATTGCCCAAAGGAATTTACAGATTCAATGCAATTTCCATCAAAATACCAATGCCACTCTTCATAGAACTCAGAAAAATAACCCTCAAATGTAAATGGAAGCACAAAAGATCCCAAATACCCAGAACAATCTTGAGCAAAATGAACAAAGCTGGACATATAATGATAGCAGATTTCAAGACATACTACAGAGCTATTATAACCAAAACAGCATGATAGTGTCATAAAAACAGACACACAGCTCTTTGGAACAGAATAGCGATCCCAGAAATTAATCCACAAATCAAAATCCAACTGATCTTTCATGAAGACATCAAAGATTTCTACTGAAGAAAGACTGGTCTCTACAATAAATGATGGTGGGTAAACTGAACATCCATATGCAGAGGAATAAAGGTTGACATCCTCCTCCCTACTTTTCATGCTATACAAAAATTAACTCAAAGTGGATCAAAGATATAAATGTACGACTTGAAACGATGAAACTACTAGGAGAAAGAATAAACTATTCAAGGCATTGGCATAGGCAACGACCACTCAAAAGCAAAATCAACAAAAGGGATCATATCAAACTAAGAAGCTTCTGACAGCAAAGGAAACAACAGGGTGAAGAGACTAGCAACAGAATGGGAGGAAATATTTGTAAGTTATTCATATGACAAAGGACTAAAACCCAGAATATAGAAGGAACTGAAAAAGCTCAATAACAATAAAACAATTCAGCTGAGAAATGGGCAAGGGATATGAATAAATATTTCTCAGCAGAAGAATTGAAAATAGCTAACAAATACATGAAAAAATACTGAATATTACCTGCCTTTAAGGAAATTCAAATCAAAATATATCATATCACCTGTGTTAGTATTGCTATTATCAAAAAGACAAAAAATAACAAAAGCTGGCAAGGATATAGAGAAAATGGAACCCTTTTATGTTGTTGGTAGGAATGCAAATTAGTACAGCCATTATGGAGAACAGCATGGAGATTCTTCAAAAAAACTAAGAATAGCTCTACCATATGACCTAGCTATCTCATTTCTGGATTATATCCTACAGAAATTAAATCAGCATATGAGATACCTGCACTTCCATGTTCATTGCAGCACTTTTCACAATAACCAACATATGAATCAACCCTGATATATATCAATGGATGAGCAGATAAAGAAAATGTGGTTCTATACACAATGGAGTATCATTTTACCATAAAAAGAATGAAATCTTGACATCTGCAGCAAAATGAATGGAGCTGAAGATCATTATATTTAGTGAAATATCAGACACAGAAAGACAAATACCATATGTTCCCTCTCATATAAGTCATTAAAAGGAGTCAATTTGAGGTTACAAAAGACTACTAGAGGTTGTGAATGGCGAGGGGATAGGAAAGAGTTGTTGAAGGAGTTGAATAACAGGAATCAAAACAAAGTCAGATAGAGATATGAAGTTCTCATGTTCCACAGCCCAGTGAGGTGACTAGAATTCAAGATCATGTATTATATACCATATAAAAACTGGAAAAGTTGATAGGCTCCAAATACACAAAGGATAAGTCAATGGAAAGGCAGTTAATTGATTTATGCCATGTAGATGTGTTAAAATATGCATTGTGCCCCATAAAAATGTACAAGTATTACATGTTAATCAAAAATCTTTGAAAATAAATTAATATAAGAAAAAACAGGCATGTGATCCAATGTAGGCTAATGAGGAGTGAAAAGGAAACATCTTTTTTTTTTATTTTTAATTTTATTATTGTTTTTTTGACAGGAAGAGTTAGCCAGTGAGAGAGAGAAAGGTCTTCCTTTTCCGTTGGTTCACCCCCCCAAATGGCACACTGTGCCGATCCGAAGCCAGGAGCCAGGTGCTTCCTCCTGGTCTCCCATGCAGGTGCAGGGCCCAAGCACTTGGGCCATCCTCCACTGCACTCCCAGGCCACAGCAGAGAGCAGGACTGGAAAAGGGGCAACTGGGACAGAATCCAATGCCCCAACCGGGACTAGAAACCCAGGGTGCCGGCGCTGCAGGTGGAGGATTAGCCTAGTGAGCCGTGGCGCCGGCCATCTCTTCCTCTTCTTATGGCGACATAAAATGGACGGCGTCTTTCAGCCTGCAGAAGCAGCTGTCAGTCAGCAGAGGGCAGAGTGGAGAATGTTCAGAGAATAGGAGCCAGGGTGCTGGTGGAACACACTTGATCTCCACCTGACCTCTTAACTTTTATTGGTGAGAACCTGTAAATCCCTTCTACTTTTTTTTTCTTACATATTTTATTTGAAAGGCAAAGTTACACAGGGAGGGAGGGAGGGAGGGAGGGAGGGAGGGAGATGGAAGAAAGGGAGGGAGGGGGAGGGAGAGGGAGGGAGGGAGGGAGGAGGATGGAAGAAAGGGAGGGAGGGGGAGGGAGGGGGGAGGGAGGGAGAGAGAGAGAGAAAGGTCTTCCATTTGCTGGTTCACTCTCCAGTGGCCGTAACAGCTGGAGCTGGGCTGATCCAAAGCCAGCATCCTGGTGCTTCTTCCAAGTCTCCCACATGGGTGCAGGGGCCCAAGTACTTGGATCATCTTCCACTGGTTTCCCAGGCCATAGCAGAGAGCTGAATTGAAGTGGAGCAGCCCATATGTTATGCCAGCACTGCAGCTGGTGGCTTTACCGATTATGCCACAGCACTATCCCCTCTTCTAGTTTTTTAAGAAAAAAAATTTTTACAACAATTTTATAGAGGTACCAAAGCTGTTTGAGGTGCCATGGAGGGTATAAAGAAAAGCAAGACGGACTTCAAAGGGAACCATCTAATAGGTAGCTTCTGTAACATCATTTGAGTCCTTTTTAAAAATTAAGTTGTACTGGCCAGCGCCATGGCACAATAGGCTATCTTCCACCTTACAGCGCTGGCACACGGGGTTCTAGTTCCGGTCGGGGCACCGGATTCTGTCCCGGTTGCCCCTCTTCCAGGCCAGCTCTCTGCTGTGGCCAGGGAGTGCAGTGGAGGATGGCCCAGGTACTTGGGCCCTGCACTCGCATGGGAGACCAGGAGAAGCACCTGGCTCCTGCCATTGGATCAGCGCGGTGTGCTGGCTGCAGCGCGCTGGCCGCAGTGGCCATTGGAGGGTGAACCAATGGCAAAAAGGAAGACCTTTCTCTCTGTCTCTCTCTCTCACTGTCCACTCTGCCTGTCAAGAAAATTTTTTAAAAATTAAGTTGTACTGATCATAAAGACAGGATTAAGTGTCAAAGGGATCACATAAATAAGACCAAGTGTCTGCTAATAATAATAGAATTAAAAAGGAGAGAATGATCTGACATGAGAAGCAGGCCACACAGCAGACTCATAGAATGACAAATGCCCTAAACAGCACTCTGGCCTCAGAATCAACCCTTAAGGCATTCAGATATGGCAAAAAAAGCCCATGAGAGCATTTCAGGCATGGAAAGCCAAGACACAGGACACTGTGACAAAAAATGACCTTCCTGAAAGATCTCTATGAGTGAGATCCCAGTGGAAAGAAGGGGCCATCAAAGAAGGAGGTACCTTTCTCTGAAGGGAGGAGAGAATTTCCACTTGGATTATGGCCCTGTTTAAATAATGTCAGAGTCTGCGGACTCAAGAGGCTTCCACAGCCTTGGCAGCACATGACAAGAGCCTCAGGTGATCACTGACATTATAAATAAGAATGTCAATTGTTAAATCAACAACAGCAATCACTGTGCACTTGCTCCCCATGTAGAACCTCTGTCCTTAATGTGTTGTACTAAGAGAGTTAATGGTGAAACTAGTCTTCAAACAGTACTATATACTTTGTGTGTCTGTGTGGGTGCAAACTGTTGAAATCTTCACTTAGCATAGAGTTGATCTTCTGTATATAAAGATAATTAAAAATGAATCTTAATGAAGAATGGGATAGGAGAGGGAGTAAGAGGTGGGATGGTATGGGGATAGGAGGGCGGGTATGGGGGGAAGAACTGCTATAATAAAAAGTTGTACCTATGAAATTCATATTTATTAAATAAAAGCTTTATATAAAAATAAAAAATAAAAATTAAGTTGTAGCTGATGCTCTCTTCAAGATCCCCTTATCCTTTGGTCAGTATGTTAAGCAAGAGCCATTCTACTTCCCTAGGAATTACACAAATGCCCCTTTCAGATGACCTGGTCAAATTTTGGGGGTCAGATGGAATAGCTTATCTACTTGGTTGTCAGACTACTACCTTGAAAAGCAAGCCCATTTCCACATGTTCTTTGTTACTGGTTAACAAATGTGGTCCAAGAACACAGCACCTAATAGGAAGTATATGCATTCCAAAATTCCTATTGAGATTGGGCATTTTCTCATTGACAGATAAAATGGAGTCTCCAAGGTTTTCCCACAATAGCATTCAGAAATAGCAAAGGAATTATACACAAGTGCCAGCCCAGGAGTCCCACTCATTTTGGGGCTTGTTATGAATTCTACTTTTAAAAGTTTCAGTTCATCCTTGAACATCTTCCCTAACCCCATGCTTTTCTGTCTTCTGTTTCATCACTAAATGCCATTTAAAATTCTAGCTGTAGATATCGTGTGGGGTTGTTGGCATAAGGGGCAGGAGCGCTGAGTCCTTAGATTCTAGATTGAACTTAAGGCACAGCAGTTAGACAGTTTGAACCTGATAATCATGATGTTATCTTAGCAGGTTGCATAGGTCAGAAATGTTCTTCCTGTCACTGCTTTCTTTTTCCTTCTAGCAAGAAAGACATTTAGAAAACAAGGGTGGCAAGTTATAAGTGGTCAGCTTAAGACACAGTTTAGTCATGGTAATACCAACCCACATTTATTAAGGGCTTATCATATGCCAAGGCTAAGCAAAGTACTTGAGATTCCTGATCTCATTTAACTCTAAGATTTGGGCTAATAAGTGACAGAGGTAAGACTAGAACACAACCTCCTATTGCTGCAAAGTACACACTCTGTTCTGCCTCCATAGAGTACTGCTTATTGTAAACCATTTTGGTGAGAGATTTGGTAAAGATAATTATTATATAAAATTAAAGAGGAAAATAGATTATATAAATTACATGTGTAACAGCCTGTTAAGTAACACTCCTAGGTGATACTGAGCTACTTACAGTTTATCAAATCCTGCCTTGCATGCTCTCATTAGCCTTTGCACTTGCTGTTCCAGCTACATGAAAAGACCTTTGCTACCAACCTCATCCTGCTCTGTGGGGTTTTATGTAGTAGGGAGAATAATGACCCCACAAAAGCTCTATACCCTAATCCCTGGAACCTATTAATATGTTGTTATTGGACAAAAGGGACTTCCGGTTACAGATAGAATTAAGGTTGCTAATCAGTTGACCTTGAAATAGAGACTATTATAGATTATGGAAGAGAGCCCAATGTATTCACAAGTTCTTAAAAAATAAAAAGAGGAAGACAAAAGAAGAATCAGAGAAAGCATCGGTTAATTTTTTTTTAATGTCAACTTGGTTAGATTAAGGGCTGCCCAGAAACTTGGGGAAGCATTATTTTGGGTTTGTCTATAGGGGTGTCTCCAAATTAGATTAACAAGTGAGTCTGTGTAGACTGGGTGGGAAGACCTGGGCTCAGTGTGGGAAGGTACCATCAACTGGCTGGGGGTCTGCAGAGAAAACATACAGAAGGCAAGGGGTGGGCATTATGGCACACCACGTTAAGCTGCAGCTTGTGACACTGGCATCCCATATTGAAGGGCCAGTTTGAGTTCCAACTACCCTGCTTCTGATCCGCCTTCCTGCTAAGGCACCTAGGTTGCAGCAGATGATGGCTCAAGCACTGTCATCCCTGCCACCTAAGTAGGAGGCTTGGATGGGTTTCTGTGCTACTGGCTTTGACCTGATCCAGCCTCAGGTATTGTAGCACTTTGAGAAGAGAACCTCTGTCTCTGTCTTTTTCCCTCTCTCTGTGTGTCACTCTGACTTTCAAATTAATAAATAGATCTTTTTGAAAAAAAAAAAGTCAGAAGGCAAATTGGTCTTTGGCCCTGAGAACTTGGATGTCTGAATGCACTCCATTCCAGCTTTGGATGTCAGAATTCCAAATTTGATGGCTTTTGGATCCCAGGACTCTCACACCAGCAGCACCCTTGCTGGCACTCGGGCTTTTGGCCTGAAATTTAGAGTTAAACCCTTGGCTTCCCTGGTTCTGAGGCCTTTGGACATGGACTGAGCCATGCTATCATCATCCCAGGGTTTCTGGTCTGTAGACATCTTGTTGTGGGACTTGTCAGCTGCCATAATCATGTGACACAATTTTCCTAACAAATCTGACTTCAAAGAACTGAATAAATATCCTACCAAGTGTGTCTTTCTAAAGACCCCTGAAAAATGCAGATACCCATATGGAAGCAGGGCCATAGAGATGCTATGCTGCAAGCATTGAAGATTCAGGAAGGGGTCATTAACCAAGGAATGTGAGTGGCTCCCACAATCTGGAAAATGCAATGAAGCCTACTCTTTCCTAGAGCATTCAGAAAACACAGCCCTGTCAACATCTTGACCTTAGCTAATGGAGATACTATGTTGAAGGCAACTTAATATTGCAGCAATAGGAAACTAATATTCCCTGCAAAATTTGGGCACCCACAGAACATAGTCCTTGCAGTATTCAAACTAATCATACTATTTGAGAAGCAGGTAGATGCATCCCAGTCCCTCCTTTAATTCCTCCAGGAGCCCTGTGAATTTGTGTCATTAATCATTTGAGCATCATGACTCTACCACTGCTCCCTTTCTAAGCCCTGCTAAGTGAAATGACTGAAAGGCTGTGAACTTGAAGAGGCAGAGGAGGAAATAAGACTCAGCAGGAAGTTGAACAGAAGACCAGGTTGAAAGTGTTGACACAGAAGAGGAAACAAAGGGAAGGAAGAGGGAGACAAGGTCAGAGAAGAGGAGAAAGTAGATGGAAGGCTGGGGGAACATGCAGAATTCTGACGGTGGGAGAGAAGAGGACCAGAGGACCAGGTTTTCCACCCACACTTATCTCCCACCTGAAAACTCCTCCTTTCTCTCTGAGCTGCACACCACGCTGGAGAGGAGGCAGACCCTAAGACCCATCCCTGCCATGATTCTCAGTGTTAGCTGCCCCTTAGAACACCCAGGCAAGCTTGTCATGTAACTGGCCAGGCCTTACCCCAGAGATTCTCATTCAATCAACCCAGATGGGACCTGGGCATTAGGACCTTGTGAAAGCTTCCCAGGAGACTTCAATGAGCAGCCAGGGTGAACAATGACTGTCATAAAGACCTCTTTGACCTCATTAGCTCACCTGGAATGGATGTTGACGTCAAACTCAGAGCCCTTGTCTGTGTCCTGCACTTGGCAGCTGGAGAAGCAGAGTCAAGATGATTTAAGCACTCCCAACCCTGGAACCAAACTGCTTGGATTCAGTTCTGGCTCCACATTTAATAGCTGAGCAATCTTGGGGAAGTCACTTACTCTGTCTGTGTTTGTCTCTCCACCTGCAAAAAGAGAATGAATATTATAAAAGTATTTGCTTTGAGGAGTAAGTGAGGTCATATTTGTCAAGCATTTAGAACAATGCCTGTCACAGACTATGTGGGATAAAGCACTTGTTAGATTAGCCTAGTGAGCCGAGGTGCTGGCCCCCTCCCTCCATTTTACAACTTCATCTCCAGTAATTCCCACCACACCAAAGCTGTTGATCCCTGCAGAATAGGCGCTCAATACAATCTGTTAAATGAACTAAGCAAAATCAAGAAAACATATCATCAGTGTACTAGGATCAGGAATTTGCTATGACTTAGTATTTTTCTAAAGGATAGTCATTTAAATACTTCTCACTTATGAGCAAGGCTCTAGGAAAAAGACACAGATCATGTGGATTTTAAGGAGGGGATGTTGTGGAAGGAAAAGGAAGTGCAGGGAGGGGGCGGGGAGAAGACTTCTGAAGTGGGTAGTGACTGCGGACAGTTCTAATTCTCTAGATGTACGAAGGGTCAGAGGGTAAACTGAAAACAGAAGAGAGGTACAGGTTATGAAAATACCCAGGTCAGGAGAATAAAAGGCCGGAGAAAGCAAACTTGGCTGCTTCGTAATTGTGCCTGACTCTAACCCAGTCTGCATTTCTATTTGGATGGCTGATTTGCATACATCCTCATATACATTTTAACTCTGAAAGTAGAAGTTCCATATGTGTTTTATTTACTCTCATTTATTTTTTATCTTTACCAGTTGGCCTATTTTTTTTCCACATTACATCAGGAGACCATCATTGTAATAGCAACTCAGCATAGAGATACTCCAAAAGAGACATTGGATATAAGATGTAGAACTCTGTATTAGGGTACAAGAAAATTTACAATGCACAAATTTGGCAGCCAAAAGATTTCTCTCAAAGGTATGAAAAAATGTCTGTGCTCTGTTTTCAAAGAAACCAAATAAGACATGGTCCCTGAATCACTGTCTGAATGCAAACAGCATTTGGCTTTGATCTAAGTTGTTGAAAACTATGACCAATTCATCCCAAGGATGCCAAACCATCAGAGAATGTTTTTTAAGTCTGGATTTCCATATCAGGATTCTGCTACACACTTTTTCTCTTCATGTCACATTACATGGGGCCAATGCAAAATAGTCTTCCAACAATGGATGTCGTTGGTATGATAATTTCACTTCAAGCAACAGCTAATGGGGTAGAAGAGCTCTTTTCTTATTGACCTACCCTGGTAGCCTAAAACAAAATATAAAATAACAACTGAAGAATAGATAGGATTATTTCAAGTGAACCTCTTTCTATACTATATTAATAGGCTTCTTAGGCAGGCACAACCAGTTCCTGATTGAATGGGTGATAGGGAAAAATCTCAGAAAGCCACTTGCTTAGTGTACCTCTGGAATCTGCCCGGAGCCCTGGCTGCCCCTGACCTAGTCCAAGAACAGTCATAGCTGATTTTCTGAATTTCATTGCAAACTTAAACCCTGAATATGCCCAGGCGTCTCAGTGCAAAATCCTATTTGCTCTGCCCCACCCTGCCTCCACAGCCCAACTGTGAGGATACACACCCAACAGGGACAGATCCAGCCCCCCAGGGAATACGGTGGCCATCTTAATTGTGTGCAGCACATCATGAGCCCACTGTGATGAGTGAGGTGCCCGGGACTGTGGGTCTCTGTGACTTGGTGGAAATGGGTTTGTAATGCTGTGAAACTTGATCAGCACACATGAGGTCTTCATCACATCTTCTATCCTGCCAGCATCCCTCTGAAGTAGATAAATAGGGGTGTGATGTTGACATGCTAATAAAACTTGTTTTCAACGTAGAGTGTGTGGTTCATCTGAAGGTGGTCCCTGTCTAAAAATCATAGTCTGGGGCTAGAGGTGGGGAGCCAACCACAATTTGGGGTGCATTTTGGTTTTCTATACCAACAGGGTGTGCAAGATTTGGAAGACTACAGGCAGTTTCTAAGAATGCACACTTCGCAGAAGTACTCAGTCTTACAGCTGGGAGGGTCCTTATGAGAGGTCTTCATTCCAAGTGTCTCCCTGCTGTAATCCCTTGTATGTCATTTAGGCATTAAAATCTTACTCTGAGAGGTGGTCCAGAAGCTTCACTGGATTGCCAAAAGGGTCCATCACACAGAAAGTGTTTCCTACCCTGCAGTTCTCCGCTCCAGCCCCCTTGTTTTGGAGCTGTTTGCCCTCCGCCCCCTGCCTCCCACATCAGATTCACTCCAAGCCTAACTTGCCTACTCCTGCCCCTCAGCTGACCTACTCCCCTGCCCCTACCCTGCTGTGGACCGTCCTTCCCAACACCAAGCTTACTGGCCCAGACTCTTCTACAACCAGCCTTACTGAGCAACCCTGCCTTCCCTAGTCTTCTCCCCTGCCTCCTGTGACACTGTGAAGTGCTGGGCTTGTTGGTTAGCTGTGGCTGTCTGACAATGGAGCAGGGGAGATGGCTGGGTGACTGCAATTTAGTTCCTGGCTGTTTTAGAATGAACTTGTTTTACTTATATGGTCAGGGAAACAGAAAAGACTTTTAAAAGTTCTTTATTCCTGTTCTTCTTCCTAATTTCTTTATTTTTTAAAGATTTATTTATTGGGGCAGGCGCTGTGATGCAGTGGATTAAAGCCCTGGCCTGAAGCGCCAGCATCCCAAGTGGGCACCGGTTCTAATCCTAGCTGCTCCTCTTCTGATCCAGCTCTCTGCATGGCCTGGGATAGCAGTGGAAGATGGTCCAAGTCCTTGGTCCCCTGCACCCACGTGGGAGACCTGGAGGAAGCCCCTGGCTCCTGGCTTCAGTTTGGCACAGCTCTGGCTGTTGCAGCCGTCTGGAGAGTGAACCAGCAGATGAAGGACCTCGCTCTCTCTGCCTCTCCTCTCTCTGTGTGACTCTGACTTTCAAATAAATAAATCTTAAAAAAAGATTTATTTTGGCCAGCGTCGTGGCTCAACAGGCTAATCCTCCGCTTTGCGGCGCCGGCACACCAGGTTCTAGTCCCGGTTGGGGCACTGGATTCTGTCCCGGTTGCCCCTCTTCCAGGCCAGCTCTCTGCTGTGGCCCGGGAGTGCAGTGGAGGATGACCCAAGTGCTTGGGCCCTGCACCCCATGGGAGACCAGGAAAAGCATCTGGCACCTGGCTCCTGCCATCAGATGAGCGCGGTGCGCCAGCCGCAGTGTGCCAGCCATGGCAGCCATTGGAGGGTGAACCAACGGCAAAGGAAGACCTTTCTCTTTGTCTCTCTCTCTCTCCCTGTCCACTCTGCCTGTCAAAAATTTTAAAAAAAATTAAAAAATTTATTTTATTTATTTGAAATGCAGAGTTACAGAGAGACAGAGGCAGAGAGAAAGAGAGAGAGAGAGAGAGAGGTCTTCCATCTACTGGCTCACTCCCCAGATGGCTGCAATGGCCGAGTTGTGCCGACCTCAAGCCAAGAGACAGGAGCTTCTTCCATTTCTCCCACGTGGGTGTAGGGGGACCAAGGACTTGGGCCATTTTCTATGATTTCCCAGGCCATAGCAGAGAGCTGGATTGGAAGTAGATCATCTGGGACTCTAAATGGCACCCTTATGGGATGCCGGCACCACAGGCAGCAGCTTTACTGGCTATGCCACAGCACTGGCTCCTCTTCCTCCTAATTTCTCCTGGTTCTTTCTAATAGTCCTCGTCTGCATCCTGCCACCTGAAGATGCCTGCTGCTCTCTCTGTTTTATGGTCTTCTTTCCCCTTAGCTAGCATGGAGGAGGCCTGGCTGTTGGTGGGCCCAGGTTTGAATCCTGGGTTTGCTAGCTCTGTGTCCTTAGCCAGAGCATCTCTTCTTGCTGCTCATCAACTTGCTCATCAATAGAAATGGCTAGGCCAGGCATGTAATCTCAAGTTAACTTATTTAGTCCTCACAACATCACTGGGAGGTGGATAATGTTATCTCCATTTTACAGAGGCACACAGTGATGGGCAGAAAGATCAGGTTTCTTGTCCAGGATATAAAACAGTAGCTCCTCCACTTACTTAGTCTTCTGGCTTCAGTGTCTGCCTGTTAGCACCATGTTATGTTGCATCCTCTGGGGAGAAAAACCCTCTCAAATGAAAGCCCCACACCTGTAGAGCAGTACTCATCTGCTGATTAGAGACAACATTGCAGGGTGGGGTGAGCATACAGAATGCCTGACACATGGTAGGTGGCTGTCATTACACATTCCTCTAATGATCATTACTCTAAGCTTCGGCCATATGAATTCAGCAAACGCACTAACGCTGACCATGTGTGTCTGCCTGCATGGTCCACAGAAATCTTGGTCTGAAGAACTCAGTGACTGACTGTCTTACTTTGCAAGCCATTGCTGCCCTCTCACCCAGTGAGTCACTCACTGTACTGCCTCCTCTGCTCATCTTGCTGCCCCTCATCCTGCTTTCCTGACGCTTCAGACTTCTGTCCCCATTGTTCAGTCCCTGCCATCCAACTTGAGCTTCTCTATTTTCTTTTTTTCGCTTTTTTTGACAGGCAGAGTGGACAGGGAGAGAGAGAGAGAGACAAAGAGAAAGGTCTTCCTTTGCCGTTGGTTCACCCTCCAAGCTGATCTGATGGCAGGAGCCAGGTGCTTCTCCTGGTCTCCCATTGGGTGCAGGGCCCAAGCACTTGGGCCATCCTCCACTGCACTCCCAGGCCACAGCAGAGAGCTGGCCTGGAAGAGGGGCAACCGGGACAGAATCTGGCGCCCCGACCGGGACTAGAACCCAGAGTGCCGGCGCCGCAAGGTGGAGGATTAGCCTAGTGAGCCGCGGCGCCAGCCAAGCGTCTCCATTTTCTAAGCCAGACCATTTCTCTGGCCTTCTGGTAGTCTTGACCTCCAGTCTCTCCCCTCGTGAATTTAGCCTACATGCTACTGTCAATGAATGGTCATATATGTGACTCCTTAAACTTGGATCTTGATCTTTCTCTCTGACAGTGTCCGCAGCCCAATACCCTGTTACTGAGTCAAAACAGATTGGTTAACTGGGGCCCGAAACTCACCATGAGCATTCTTTCTGCCTGAGATGCCCTTTCCAGATCAGTCTCCTGTCATATGATCAAGTTCTAGTGCCAGCTCCTACAGCTTTCCTAGGGGTTCTCAACTGCTTGTGGCCTCCGTCTCCTTTGCATTCTGCATGGATACATGCTGGGTGGGGGGAGTAAGAGTCTGTGCGCATGGTCTTTTCCACCTCTGTCTGATCTATCACATCTTACATAGGCTTTGACATCAGTGTTTCTTAAAAATATGAACTTATACGTGGGAAAAACTAAAGCCCAGAAAGGTTAACTGAAGCAATTAGTAAATAAGTTAGTTGAGAGACAGTATTACACCACAGCTCATGTAGTAAACCAGATTGCCTGAGGTTAAGCCATCCTTTTACCATTTATTAGCTGGTGGAACCTTGAATAAATAACAACTTTAGTGTGCCTCAATCTTCTTACTCAGTAAAATAGAAATAATAATAACACTTATATCATAGAATGGTTATGAGGATCAAGTGAATGAATACATACAAAATGTTTGGGAGAGTATTTGACACACTGTAAGCCCTCCCATGTTCACTGTTGTTGCTACTGTAGTCATAATTCTTCATGGCAGAACAAGAACTCAATTCAAGGATGGTTGACCACCAAACCAGTGCCCTTAATACGAGGCACCATGTCCTAGCACTATGTAGTTTCCTGCCACTCACTGCTATCTGTCTCCTCAGTGGTCCTATTCTGTTCTGCTTCCCTACTCAAGCAAAAAAGATGAATGCATATGACACGTGTGTGCACATACACATGTTCAAGTCAATAGGTAAGTACTGCTTTTCTCTGTGAGGGAAGCTAAA
Organism: Sylvilagus floridanus; assembly: GCA_949820135.1. NCBI lineage: Eukaryota > Metazoa > Chordata > Mammalia > Lagomorpha > Leporidae > Sylvilagus > Sylvilagus floridanus. Next base: position 31,944,714 of record OX463243.1, read on the forward strand.
ACTTTGAGAAGCTATGTGGTCTTCAATCAAAAAAAGAAAAGAAAGAAAAGGCAGTATGGGCATTTGGCCCAGCTGTTAAGTCACTGGTTAGGACACTTGCGACCCATATCACAGTGCCTGGGTTTGAGTCCCATCTTCATTCCTGATTCTACCTTTCTGTTGATGTACTTCCTGGGAGGCAGTGCATGATGGCTCAATCAATTGGGTTACTGCTACCCACAAGGGAGATATGGATTGAATTCCAGGCTCTCCAGCTTTGGCTTCGTCCCATCCCCGAAGTTGTGGGCATTTGGAGAGTAAAGTGGCAGATCGAAGAGTTTCTCGCTCTATTTCTCTCTCTCTCCCCTCCTCGCCTCCCACCTCCTCCTCCCCCCCCCTCTATCCCTCTCAAATAAAGATTATAGAAAGTAGGACTCTCTCTCAACCATAGAGCGGATAGCCTCTTGCAACTAAGGAAAAGCAGGCTGTGGAGTTGTTCCTATCTTTTCTAGTTCCAAGATAAATCCACTAGCAGTGTTTGAAAACATACCACTAGTGGTTCAAGATATCATGTGAACAAGGGCACTGATTCTGGAGCCAGGCAGAAATAGGTTCATATCTCAGCTGCTTCTCTCATTAGCTCTGGAGCAGGTAACCCATATCCCTGAGTCTCTGCTCTTCCCACTGCAAAGGGCTGCAGGGGAGCTGACCTACAATCTGAGGAATGCATCTACCCAGTGCTGGGCACCCAGAGTGCTGCTAGCTCAGCAGTGGCCCCTTCCTCTCATTCTGGCTTAGGTAAGACCCTCTTGAGGGTGAGTGTCAATGGAGTCATTTTCAGTGTGAACTTGCTTATCAGGATCCAGGGTCCTGGAATTCCCCAGGGATTAACAGTGAAAATAGGAAGCCCCAAGGGCCAATTTGGCTAGAGGCAGTGAAGCTCTCTCCTCCCTCATGGTCCTTTCACTCCCTCTGGTTCTCTCATGCAATGAAAATGTCTTTTCTTTAAGGACAACTCCCACCAAGGAAGAAAAGGAGTCTAATTTGGGATCTCAGTTGATTTCAGAAGTGGCCTTTCTCACAGCTAAAATCACATGTCCCATATGCATTTTTCTGGTTGGAGGGAACAGGGAACATCCACCCAGCCCATCAATCTCAAATATGCTTCTCACGTTGACCTGACACCATGCTGAGAGGACAAGCAATTGTGACCATCATCTACACAAGAAGCCAGGGGCTGACTGGTTTGCCAGGAGATGCTGGTGCCCCTACATTTAGGATCTCAATGTTTTGCCACTTTAGACAGCCTCTGAAACTGTACTGTATACACAACACTTTTCTGTATATAAACTCCCTATATACTAATGTGTTAGAAAATGAAGATTTTTACTTGTCAATGGAGCAGACCTCGAATTTTTAAAAATTTAAATTAATTCAAACCATTTAAAAACACAGTTAATTCTTAAACTTTCCCCTCTGGCCTCTCCTTCCCTTAACAACACAGCTGTCTCTGAAATCTGTTTGATGGAATCATATAACCTTATGCAGCACTATTCACCCAATATCAGTTCTGTCATTTTCTACACCAAAGCTGTTGATACTTTTCCTCAAGGGAAAACTCTTTTACCAAGAGGGGATCTAAAAGAAGACATATTCCTGGAACACCTCACTTTTGTAACGATGTCCTCCTGAGCCTGCCAGTGAAATACCGTGGAACTGCACACAACCTCCGTAAAATCGGCCTCCGGGATACCTGCTCTTAGCCAAGCCAAACAGGACACAGGCAAGAAAAAAAATGTGACTTGGTCTGGTCAGCAGGTGGCACTGTTTCCCCAGACTAACCCTGACCTTATCAGAGGTGCATTGACACATCCTTCCAGGTATGGACTGTTTCAGGTCAAATGTCCCCTGTTACCTCCTAGGATGACATGGGACTGAAACACGTTGCCATTCCCAAAACTTTGCTACCCTAAAGTTTGAAAAGGAATTGGAATAGGCATTACCCATTTTCTTTTCTTTTCTTTATTTTTAAAGAACACACATTCTCATCTGAAATGATGATCACATTGGATAAATTTTTTATACATAATTCTTTATATATTTACCATTATATCTCCCAATGCCACTTCCATTCTGTCTCCACCAAAAAATATTTCCCTGCACTTTTCTGGGTTTAGAAGATATGTTAGGATTCATACAAACTGACTTCTAAAAAATCTTCAGTAAATTCATCTAACTCTTTGCAAATCCAATGATCACTTGAGTGACCCCTTCACAGATTCTCCCACAAGGTCTCACAACTTGTATTCCTCAGGGGTAGGTAATTTTGTGCAGTAATTAAGATGCCACTTGGAATGCTAGGTTCCAGTACTAGCTCTGCTTCTGATCCAGCTTCCTGCTATTCCCACACCCTGGGAGGCAGCAGTGATGGTTCAAGTACTTGCATCTCTGCCAACCACATAGCAGACCCAGACTGAGTTTCAGGTTCTTGGTTTTGACCTGGCCTAGTCCCAGATGTTACAGGCATCTGGGGAGTGAACCAGCAGATGGATGATTTCTCTTTTTCTCTCTGTCAGTTTCTGTCTCTTTGGCTTTCAAAAAAATTGAAAAATGATTTTTAATCCATCTTCATTTTTTATTAGTCTTTAAGTGAACAGACTTTATCTCAGCTCCTACTACTTGCCAGGGACAGAGTAACACCTTCGTGGAGTTTTAATCTAGATGAAAGATTAAGATGCATGAGTAGGTACCAAATACAGGATACAGGCCAAGCAAGTCATAGTGGGCCCAAGGTGAGAGTATTCATTGAGCTTTTGTGTGGTCAGAGAGGCTCAACAGAGGAAAATTTGAAGCAAGGTCATATTTTTGAAGTAGGGGGAAAGAAGCAAGGAAGGAAGGAAGGAAGAGGCAGAGAGAGGGAAGGATGGGAGGGAGGAAGAAAGAAAGGAAATATACAATAAGCAAATTTGCAAGTTAGAGGCCTAAAAGACAATGGAGAGCTCTCATCAGGAAAGGTACAGTGAGGGCATTAGCAATGGTTGGAATGAGCAAAGGGAGACCAAATAACAGGGAACAATCTATGTAGACTAACAGTGGAGGGAAAATCTGAAAAAAACTAGTTTGGGATTACAGATGGCAATTGTTCAATGTTGCACCAAGGACAAGCTCAGGGCCCACATCTACAAGGCTGCACTGCCCTGTAACAACAATTTGCATGCAGTTATATTTTTTCCAAAGATTTATTTATTTACTTGAATGGCAGAGTTACAGAGAGGCACAGAGAGAGAGAGAGGGTTCTTCTCTGCAATCCACTGGCTCACTCCCCAGATGGCCACAATAGCCAGAGCTGCGCTGATCCGAAGCCAGGAGCAGGAGCTTCTTCAGGTCTCCTACACGGGTGCAGGGGCCCAAGGACTTGGACCATCCTCCACTGCTACCCCAGGCGCAGGTCATAGCAGAGAGCTGGATCAGAAGTGGAGCAGCTGGGACTTGAATCGGTGCCCATCTGGGATGCCAGCACTGCAGGCAGTGGCTTTACTGGCTATGCCACAGCACCGGCCCCTGCATGCAGTTATCTTAGAAGACAAGACTAGTTTAAGAGCAAAGACTTTGGTGTCAGAAAGTGCCCGATTTAATCTTCAGCTTTCCAGCTCACTTTCTCTATGGTTCTAGCTACCATTTTAAGTTCTCTAAATTTCAGTTTTCTCACTTGGAAAATGAGTTCGGTTACCATCCACTTCAAAAGGCTGTTATGAAATGTAAATATGATGATGAACACAAAACCCAAAGATAGATCCTAAATAGGTGAAGTCAACCTACACAAAGGGAAATCCTAGGCTTTTTCCATTCTGGTATTTGCCACATTTGTCTGAAGACAAGAATCATGTGCAGTGTTTGTTAATATAGATTATCCACCTCTAACGCTGGAATTTTCTCCTTTGGAATTTGAGGTTGGCAATGGAGCCCAGAATTGCATTTTTAAAAATATCTTCAATGGAGATTCCAAGATGGCTAAATAGGAAAAAGACATGCTGATTGTGACCAGGGGAAGATAGTAAAGGAAAAGTGGAAGAAGTGCATTCTTAGGGGAGTTGGGGAGAAGTTCGTAGAGGAAATTCTACAGAAAGAAGAGGGTCACCATGTTGCAGCGTGGAAAGTGAGGTCATATGGCAGCAGAGACTACCCATGACTTCTGCATCTGGGGGCTGGAGGAGATGGCAGCTTCTGAGTGCCAGGTGAAAATGGACCATGGCAGCCTGCATCACTCGTGATGTTACCCAAGGGTGAGCCTTGCAGACCACAATGACTTTGAGCCCAGCCTAAAACCTTAGCAGAGCACAGGATACCCACCTAATCCAGTGAAGGAAAAGTGCATTTCTTTCTCTCTATACCCCGACAAGGGTGCCTGGAGACCAGTACGGAGAGAGCACCATCAGCACCAGCAGAGACTGCAGTGGTTCCCACACACATGCAACTAGGGGATTTACCAGAGGGAAAAATCCACTTTCCCCATGGACTTTGAGTCTGGCTGGGATGCTTGATAAGGGGCTGGGCACCTACATAGGACTGTCAGGTGCCCCCATCCTCTCAACCTATCATAGGCTGTGGGGCTCAAACTGACAAGGTGGAGCCCCCACAGGCAGCTGATTCAGGGAATGTCTCTGCTCTCTCCATGGACAGGATACACTCATGGGGTTGAGTGGATCCTCTATACCCCATGACTGTGGGAACCTTGTGTACTGTGACTGTGGGAATCCTATAACTGCGTGATAGGGAATGGGTGTAGCTGGGTCTCTGGGCAATCACTGTGGCTGGAACCAGAGTCTCCGAGCTCCCTGACTCCCTGGGTGGGTCATCACAGAGGGTTCCAGGCGCACACTGAGATCTACATAGGTCATTTGCTTGGTTCATGTACCAGTGTGGGTGGGGCTTGTACCCACTGTGGGCTAACCTCAGGCACTGATCACCTTAGAAGAGAGGAGGTGAGGTTGTGATTATGCCAAGAGGCATAATTATACCCTCCAACTTGCTGACAATAGAGGAGATCTATCACGCCCATCTTCAGTGTCACCCTGGATTCTCGCCTCACACTTGAGCATTGACCAGAGTCCCCTGGTACCACCCAGCCTATGCCTCTGGGTATTCACTGAAGGAGTAGACACTTCACTAAGCCACAGAGCCATAGCTCAAAGACAAAATCCATCAGAGGAGAAAAACAACAAATGTTTCCACAAATGCCTAAAAATAAACATAGGAATATAAGAGACAAGAACAAGGAAGACACTATGACTCCTCAAAAGGAACACAACAACACTTAAAAATTAGAATATGAAGACAAAGAGATTGGTGAAATGACTGAAAAGGAATTCAAAAGAATGATCATAATATTACTCAGAATCACAGAGAAACAAATTCACGAGGGAAAAAATCCATTCATAGTGTGAATGAGAAAAATTTGCCAAGAGATTGAAATATTGAAGAGAAGTCAAACTCAAATATTAGAGGAGACACTGGCACAAAGGGTAAAGCTGCTGTATGCAGTGCCATCATCTCATATGAGTACCAGTTCGAGTCCTAGCTGCTTCACTTCAGATCCTGCTCCCTGCTAATGCACCTTGGAAAGCAGCAAAGATGATCCAAGTTCTTGAGCCCCTGCTCCCATGTGGAAGCCAGGAAGAAGCTCCTGGCTCCTAGTTTCGGCTTGGCTGGCCCTGGTTCTTGCAGCCATTTGGGGAGTAAACCAGCAGATAAAAGATCTTTCTTTTGTCTCTTCCTCTCTCTCTAACTCTGCCTCTCAAATAAATAAATAAATAAATAAACCTTTGAAAAGAAAAAAGGAAAGAATATCCAAGCTAGAAAACAAATCCTGGAAGTATCTCAGTCAGACGAAAAAGAAGAAAAAATTAGAAAAAAACTGAAAATAGTATTTGATATTTATGAGATACTATCAAATGACTAAATATACATGTCTAAGGAGTTCCTGAAGGCAACGAAACAAAGAATGGACTAGAATGACTATTCAGTGAAATAAATAGCAGAAAACTTTCCTAATTTGGAGACATAATGGGATTTCCAAATACAGAAAGCACCTAGTACTCCTATAGACATGATTAGAAAAGATCTTTATCAGGACACATTATAGTCAAACTTTCAACAGCACAACACAAAGAAAAGATTCTAAAATGTACACAAGAGAATCTCAATTAGACAAACTTCTGATTTCTCATCTGAAACCCTACAGGCCAGGAGAGAATGGATAGACATAGCCCAAGTCCTAAAAGAAAGAAAATGTCAACCCAGGATACAGTACTCAGCAAAGCTCTCATTTATAAGTGAAAGTGAAATAAAGACCTTCCAGAAAAAACAGAAATTCAAAGAATTTGTCACTATTTGTCTAGTCTTACAAATGATTCTTAGGAAAGTACTATACACAGAAATAGAGAATGATAGTCATCATTCTGAAAGAATGTGAAAGCAGAAAATCTTCCAGTAAAAGCACAAAGAAAATTTAAAGCAAACAATAGGAGTATGTATAGGAAAATGGTAGGACCAAATCATTATTTATCAATAATAACCTTGAGGGGCCAGCACTGTGGCAGAGCGGGTTAAAGCCCTGGCCTGAAATTCCAGCATCCCATATGGGTGCCGGTTCTAGTCCTGGCAGCTCCTCTTCTGATCCAGCTCTCTACTGTGGCCTGGGAAAGCAGTAGAAGATGGCCTAAAGCCTTTGGGCCCCTGCACCCATGTGGGAGAACCAGAAAAAGCTCCTGGCTCTTGGCTTCGGATTGCCACAGCTCTAGCGATTGCAACCATCTGGGGAGTGAACCAGCAGATGGAAGACCTCTCTCTCTGTCTCTACCTTTCTCTGTAACTCTGTCTTTCAAATAAACAAAATAAATATTTAAAAAATAATAACCTTGAATGTAAATAGCCTACACTTTCCTATTAAAAGACACAGACTGGGGGCAAACAATGTGGCATGGCAGTTAAGGCCCCAGCCTGCAGCGCCAGCATCCACAATGGGTGCAGGTTCGGGTCCCTGCCTCTCTACTTCTGATCCAGCTCCCTGATAATGCACCTGGAAAAGCAGCAGAGGATAGCCCAAATCCTTGGGCTCCTACACACTTGTGGGAGTTCTGGAAGAAGCTCCTGGCTCCTGGCTTTGGATCAGCTCAGCTCCAGCCATTGGGGCCATTTGGGGAGTGAACCAGCAGATGGAAGACCTCTTTCTGTCTCTGTCTCTGCCTCTCTCTGTAACTCTTTCAAATGAAGCTCCTGGCTCCTGGCTTTGGATCAGCTCAGCTCCAGCCATTGGGGCCATTTGGGGAGTGAACCAGCAGATGGAAGACCTCTTTCTGTCTCTGTCTCTGCCTCTCTCTGTAACTCTTTCAAATAAATAAAATAAAATAAAATAAATCTTTTTTTTAAAAAAAAGATACAGACTGGCTGAATGGACTTTAAAAAAAAAAGACCCATCTGTATTCTGCCTGCAAGAAACACATCTCACCTACATAGATACCTTCAGATTGAAAGTGAAAGGATAGAGAAAGATATTCCATGCTAATGGAAAGCAAAAATGAGTAAGTGTAGCCATCCTAATATCAGACAAAACAGACTTTAAAACAAAAACTGTTGAAAGAGATTAAGAAGGGCATTATGTAGTAATTAAGGGACCGATTCAACAGAAAGATGTGACTATAATAAATGTATATGCATTCAATGCCAAGACATCTGGCCATTTAAAACAAATATTAATAGATCTAAAGGGAAACACAGATTCCAATATTAATAGTAATGGGGTACTTCAACACCCCACATTCATCAATGGACAAATCAACTAGACAGAAAATCAACAAAGAAATAACAGAGCTAATAGAAACTATGGACCAAATGGACCTAACTGATATCTAAAGAACCTTTCATCCCACAGTTGCAGAATACACATTCTTTTATCAGTGCATGGAAATGTCTCTGGGATAGACAATATACTAGGCCATAAATCAGGTCTCAGCAGATTGAAAAACTGAAATCATATTAGATATCTGTTCTGAGCATAATGGAATGAAGAAGGAAATTAACAACATAATCTCTAGAACATAATCAAACATATGAAGACTGAACAACATGTTCCTGAACGAACAGTGGGTCATAGAAGAAATCAAAAGGGAAATAAAAAAGTACTGAAAATGAATGAAGTTGACAATACAGCATATCAAAACATGGGATACAGAAAAAGCAGTGTTAAGAAGGAAGTTTATAGCAACCAGTGCCTACATCAAGAAATTGGAAACTCTACAACATATTGCCACAATCAAAACTTCTTGGAAAAGACCCCAGAGGCATAGGCAATCAAAGCCAAAATTGACAAATGGGATTATATCAAGTTGAGAAGCTTCTGTACTGCAAAAGAAACAGCAAAGTGAAGAGGCAACCAACAGAATGGGAGAAATTGTTTGCAAACCATGTAGTTGATAAAGGATTAATACCCAGAATCTATAAAGAGCTCAATAAACTCAACAACAACAAAACAAACAATCCAGTTGGACAAAAGACTTGAACAAACATTTTTCAAAAGAGGAAATCTAAATGGCCAACAGATAAACGAAAAAATTCTCAAGATCACTAGCCATCAAGGAAATGCAAATCAAAACCACAATGAGGTTTCACTTTACCCCAGTTAAAATGGCTCTCATAAAAAAAATTAAAGAAAACAATAAATACTGGTGAGAACGTGGGAGAAAATATACCCTAATACACTGTTGATGGGAATGTAAATTAGTACAGCCATTGTGGAATACAGTAATGAAATACCTAAGAAATCTGCAAATAGATCTACCATATGACCCACTCTCACTTCTGGGAATTTACCCAAATGAAATGCAGTCAGCATATGGAAGAGTTATCTGTACCCTCATGTTTATTATAGCTCAGTTCACAATAGCTAAGATAATCATACCAGATGTCCATCAACTGATGACTGAACAAAGAAAACGTGTTATATATACACTATGGAATACTACTCATCCATAAATCAGATTTGGATGTCTCTGTCTCTGCCTTCAGGTTGTGCCTGCCACAGTCTGGGCAGTGGATGGGCTTGGAGCTCCCAGCAATGTGGTAGTGAGTCCATGGCACGCCAGTTTTCCTTTTCTTGGCCTTCCAGACCCAAGCAGGTGAGTGTGTTGGATGCTGTCCCTATTGCTCTCCTGGAGGTGGAGCTGAGTGTCCAGGAGGCCCAGTAGGGCTGATCAACTCAGGGAACAATGAGGGAAATGGCATTAGAGCAACTTAGGCCCGAAGTAGGAAGAGGTGTGGCTCCAGTGCTTCCCTACTCAGGGACCTCTTGTGAAAGAGAAACACAGAACTGGCAGGCAAAGCTGATTTGGCCTTGCAAGTAACCAAATGTTCTCCCCTGGTCTCAATACCACCCCATGGAAAGGACAGGGAGAGAATTGGCTTTGTTTCATCTTGCAACAAAATGGATGCAACTGCAAACCATTACACTTAGTCAAATAAGCCAGTCCCTAAAAGATAAATATCGTATGTTTTCCCTGATGTGTGGTAACTAATAGAGTACAAAAAATGTACTGTATGTGAGCAAAACTGACATTTTGAGATCTGATTATTGTTTATAGCCCTCGTTTCTACTGTTGAGGAACAGTGTTGTTGTTTTCTTGCTATTTGTTAAATTCTTTACTGAATGAAGGGTTAAACTTATATTTATAAAATTAGCTGAAAGTATGTCATTATAAAAATGAAAAGAAAGAATTAGAAAGGAATGAGGATGAAGGGTGGGATCATGGGCGGGAGGGAATTTAGGAGGGTAAGTATCACTATGCTCCTAAATTTGTGTATATAAAATACATGAAATTTGTTCACCTTATATAAATTTTAAAAATGAAAAACATCTCGATGACTACTATTCATTAAAGAAACACAGGAGCACTGGCAACACTTCTTAGAACACGGCTCCTTATCCTGCCTCAGCTTGCTACAGCCTGTGAACACACAGAATGCTCATCCTCACTTCAAGTTTCTGATGCAGTACAGTCTAGGGCAGGACCTGAGAATGTGCATTTCTAACAAGTTCTCAATGCTACTCTGAAAACTGCCATTCAAAGTAAAGTGCAAGGTGGATCAGAATCATTGGTGGTTGTTACCTGGGTCAAAGGACCAGAAATCTGCCTAAAATGCCCCATTTGGGAAAAGTACTCTGGGTATTTCTGGTGTGCACTGAACTGTAAGAACCCTGTCCTAGATACAGCTTTAAAACTTTCACACATATACATACACAGTCTTAGTTTTAGGTCTTAACGTGATTTCATAAGTAATAAAATGTGAACATCACATAAACTATAAAATTAAGGGAACTTTCTTTTTGGCAGGTAGAGTTATAGACAGTGAGAGAGAGAGAGGCAGAGAGAAAGGTCTTCCTTCTGTTGGTTCACCCCCCAAATGGTCGCCACGGCTGTAGCTGCGCCGATCCAAAGGCAGGAGCCAGGTGCTTCCTCCCAGTCTCCCATGTGGGTGCAGGCACCCAAACACTTGGGCCATCCTCCACTGCCTCCTCCCCCCCCCCCCCGGTTACAGCAGAAAGCTGGACTGGAAGAGGAGCAACCGGGACTAGAACCGGCACCCATATGTGATGCCAGTGCTGCAGGCAGAGGATTAGCCAAGTGAACCACAGCGCCGGCCCCAGGAACATGGTTTTAACATCACACTAGGCAAAAATAAGAACATATTCCATGTCTTTCAACTCCCATGTTAAGCTCAAAATATACTCTTGCAGTTTTTAATTACCAGTCTTTAAGTCAGATATGTGATGTGGATCACGCTCCCTTGTGTTTAGCTTGTGAACCAAGCCACTTGTAACCTTAGCAGAGACTTTCCTTGCACATGTGGTGGCTTCTCCGTGGAATCCTGTGGGTGGTTGTTGAAAGTTAACTGAAAAGTGATCCCTGTTAAATATAAGAGTGGGAATAAGAAAGGGAAGATATGTACAATTTGGGACATGCTCAATCGGACTTGCCCCAAATGGTGGAGTTAGAAACGTGCCAGGGGATTCCAATTCAATCCCATCAAGGTGGCATGTACCAATGCCATCTCACTAGTCCAAGTGATCAATTTCAGTTCACAATTGATCACACTGATAGGTCTAAGAGTCAAAGGGATCACATAAACAAGACTAGTGTCTGAAAATACTATCCGATAGAATAAAAAAGGGAGAGAACGATCCATTACAGGAAGCAGGATACACAGTAGACTCATAGAATGGCAGATGTCCTAAACAGCACTCTGGCCTCAGAATCAGCCCTTAAGGCATTCAGATCCGGCTGAAAAGCCCATGAGAGTATTCAGGCATGGAAAGCCAAGACACTCTGGCAAAAAAAGAAAATAAATAAAATGACCTAAATGAAAGATCTTTGTGAGTGAGATCCCAGTGGAAACAACAGGTCATTGAAGAAGGAAGTACCTTTCTCTGAAGGGAGGAGAGAACTTCCACTTTGACTATGACCCTGTCAGAATAAGATCGAAGTCGGTGAACTCAAAAGGCTTCCATAGCCTTGGCAACTCATGACAGGAGCCTAGGGTGATTACTGATGCCATAAACAAGAGTGTCAAATTGTTAAGTCAACAACAGGAGTCACTGTGTACTTACTTCTCACGTGGTATCTGTCCTTAATGTGCTGTACATTGTGATTTAATGCTATAACTAGTACTGAAACAGTATTTTACACTTTGTGTTTCTGTGTGGGTGCAAACTGATGAAATCTTTACTTAATATATATACTAAATTGATCTTCTGTATATAAAGAGAATTGAAAATGAATCTTGATGGGAGTGGAAGGGGAAAGGGAGCGGGAGATGGGAAAGGTGCGAGTGGGAGGGAAATTATCGGGGTGGGGGATCATTGTAATCCATAAGCTGTACTTTGGAAATTCATATATATTAAATAAAAGTTAAAAAAAAGAAAGTACTATGCATGCTGTAAAGATTCTGACTTAATTGCCATGGGGTTCAGCCCCTACTCATATGTCCCTGAGAGAGGCTATGTGCAACCACATTTGAGAATCACTGCTTTAAAGGCATGTGTCATTTGACATCTCTTAAGGAAGCAGGTATCTTTTTAAAATTTCAATCTGGAAGGATTGTGGGCTGGAGAGCGGAGGTAGTGTGTAGCACAGTGGTTAAGGTGCTGCTTGGGACACCCACATCTTGTATTAGAGGGCTTAGTTAAATTCCCCAGCTCTGCTGCTTCCAATCCCCCTTCCTGATAATACACACTCTGGGAAAACACCAGGTGATGGCTCAAGTACTTGGTCCCTGATACACTATCAAAACAGTCCCAGTATCCATACAGATATTTAAAAAAATACAGGCTGGTATTATGCTGCAGCAGGTAAATCTGCCACCTGAAATATCAGCATCCCAAAAAGGAGGCAGGAGTGAGGCAATATGCAAATATGGCAAAATACATAAATGGAGAAGAGAAAACTCTTCTTTTAAGACCATGAGAAGCTAATAAACGTAGAAGAAATATTTTAAAAATCATAAACTTTCCACTTCCATAGTAAGATTCAGGCAAGAATCTTCAGTGAGTACTAAAATAACTGGATGAAGATTTTTTGATGAACAAAGTCACCAACTGTAGGTTTAGGGTCTCAGACTACCTCCCCACAGATTCCTCACTGATCTCCAAGGAATGAGCTTCCTGCCCAGTAGGGAATCTACAAGACACCCCCTCCCTAACTGATAAAAGTGGCGTCATGTGCTCCTGGGGTGAGGTTCTGCAAATACCACGACATTGACTAGTATTCCTGTCAGTAAGGTACAGCTTGAATCTAATCATCAGTAACAACCAAGCTAACTCCATCTGAGGAGCTTTCCATGAAGTAACTGGTCTCTACTCTTCAAACATGTGTCCTGAAGGACATGAGGAATCATTCTAGGTTAAAGGATTAAACATACATGACATTCAAGTGCAAGGGGGTGGTGCTGGCTGGATCTTGGATCAAACAAACAAACAAAAAAAACCGCAAAATTATATAGTAAATGTATTAGATAACAGTGTTGTATTGATACTGAATTTGATCAATGTATTGAGGTTGTGTAAGAGAATGTCAAGTATGTCATGTCTGTATCGGGGGAAGCCTGCTTTCAAATGATTCAGATATAGGATGTGGGGGGATACAAAAATATGACAAAATGCTAAGAAAACTGGTGAATCTGGATGAAGGTATGTGGGGGTTCATGATTGTATTCTTGCAATTTTTCCTGAGATTTGGTATTTTTTAAATACAAATTTTAAAAAATTTAAAAAGTTTCAAGATTGGTTAAATAATACATTTTGGTAAAATCCAAATGCTTAAACCACTTAATAGTGATATCTTATCATTTCTATCCCAATAATGTTAAGGAAATTATACTTTATTAGTAATTTGATGGGTAATCTAATATTAATAATGATTTGGAGCCAAAATCCTAATTTTTTTATTTGACAGGTAGAGTTATAGACAGTGAGAGAGAGTAAGAGAGAGAGAGAGACAGAGAGAAAGGTCTTCCCTCTGTTGCTTCATTCCCCAAATGGCCACTACGGCTGGCGCTGCGCCAGTCTGAAGCCAGGAACCAGGTGCTTCTTCATTGTTTCCCATGCGGGTGCAGAGACCTAAGCACCTGGACCATCCTCCACTGCCCTCCCAGGCCACAGCAGAGAGCTGGACTAGAAGAGGAGCAACCAGGACTAGAACCTGGCGCCCATATGAGATGCCAGCACCGCAAGTGGAGGATTAACTAAGTGAGCCACAGTGCCGGCCCCAAAATCCTAATTTGATTACCCACGAGCCATAGATTTATTTTGTCCATAGGGTTGGTCCTTACAGTAGGTCAGCAAGGGTGTGTGTGTGTGTGTGTGTGTGTGTGTGTGCCGAAATTATTTGCTAACAAAGAAACATAAAAATAATGACTTTTAGATCTTGAAAAATCTAGAGCTAGCAACATTTGACTCCCAATCTGAGTCTAATTGACTGACTCCCAATCTGAGTTAATCTGAGTCTTAGCCACCTCTCCCACTCCCCACCTGCTCTACAAGTCACCAAAGTCTCCATCATCATGATTGTCTCCCTGACCCAGGCTGCTTCACTCATTCCAGCTGCCAGGCTGGCTGCAGGAAGAGTCTGAGTTTGTGAGATGTCCTTCAGAACGGTTTTCTTTTTTAAAGAACAACAACAACAAAAGGTGAGATCATCATCTATGGAAAGGAGGTGAGAAAGAAGTGACACCTAAAAATGCATCTCCAACTCAGCCCCAAACTGAGCTATTATTAACTCTTTCTTCATCTATCCCCACTTTATTAACAAGCCAGAGAATGAATTTATCATTGGCATCTTTGTTTTCATGTCTATAAACACAGATATAAAATTTATCTCTAAATTTTGTAGGTTTTACTTGCTAAATATCCTCAAATTTATCTCTTTATCTCTCTTTTTAAAAAATAATCATTTTAAATATAAAAGTGGGAATAAGAGAGGGAGGAGATGTATACCTTGGGACATTCTCAATCGGACTTGCCCCAAATGGTGGAGTTAGAAACGTGCCAGGGGATTCCAATTCAATCCCATCAAGGTGGCATGTACCAAGGCCATCTCACTAGTCCAAGTGATCAATTTCAGTTCACAATTGATCACACTGATAGGTCTAAGAGTCAAAGGGATCACATAAACAAGACTAGTGTCTGAAAATACTATCCGATAGAATAAAAAAGGGAGAGAACGATCCATTACAGGAAGCAGGATACACAGTAGACTCATAGAATGGCAGATGTCCTAAATAGCACTCTGGCCTCAGAATCAGCCCTTAAGGCATTCAGATCTGGCTGAAAAGCCCATGAGAGTATTCAGGCATGGAAAGCCAAGACACTCTGGCAAAAAATAAATAAAATGACCTAAATGAAAGATCTTTGTGAGATCCCAGTGGAAACAACAGGTCATTGAAGAAGGAAGTACCTTTCTCTGAAGGGAGGAGAGAACTTCCACTTTGACTATGACCCTGTCAGAATAAGATCGAAGTCGGTGAACTCAAAAGGCTTCCATAGCCTTGGCAACTCATGACAGGAGCCTAGGGTGATTACTGATGCCATAAACAAGAGTGTCAAATTGTTAAGTCAACAACAGGAGTCACTGTGTACTTACTTCTCACGTGGTATCTGTCCTTAATGTGTTGTCCAATGTGAAGTAATGCTATAACTAGTACTGAAACAGTACTTTATACTTTGTGTTTCTGTGTGGGTGCAAACTGATGAAATCTTTACTTAATATATACTAAATTGATCTTCTGTATATAAAAAGAATTGAAAATGAATCTTGATGTGAATGGAATGGGAGAGGGAGCGGGAGATGGGAGTGGTGTGAGTAGGAGGGAAATTATGGGGGGGGGGAGCCATTGTAATCCATAAACTGTACTTTGGAAATTTATATTTACTAAATAAAAATTTAAAAATAATCATTTTATTTATTTGAAATGCAGAGTTTTATTTATTTTAAAAAAGATTTATTTTTATTTATTTATTTGAAAGTCAGAGTTACACAGAGAGAGGAGAGGGAGAGAGAGAGAGAGAGAGAGGTATTCCATCCAATGGTTCACTCCCCAATTGGCCTCAACAGCCGGAGCTGTGCCAATCCGAAGCCAGGAGCCAGGAGCCAGGAGTCTCTTTGGGTCTCCCACACAGGTGCAGGGGCCCAAGGACTTGGGCCATCTTCTACTGTTTTCCTAGGACATAGCAGAGAGCTGGATCCAAAGTGGAACAGCTGGGTCTCGAACCAGTGTCCATATAGGATGCCAGCACTTCAGGCCAGGGCATTAACCCTGCTGCACCACAGTGCTGGCCCCTTTTTATTTATTTCAAAGGTAGAGTTATAAAGAGAGGGAGGGGGAGAGAAAGAGAGAGAGACTGATATTCTATTCTCTGGTTCATTCCCCAAATGGCCACAATGGCTGGAGGTGGGCCAGAACAAAGCCAAGAGCTATGAGCTTCCTCTGGGTATCCCACATGGGTGCAGTGGCCCAAGTACTTGGGCCATCTTCTACTGCTTTCCTAGGTGCATTAGCAGTGAGCTGGATGAGAAACGGAGCAGCTGGGACTTGAACTGGCACCCCATATGGGATGCTGGTGTCACTTGCAGAGGCTTTAACTGTTATACCACAACACTAGCCCCTTTTTATCTGTCTTTTCCACACTAAAACTACCACCATCACCAGTTCCACCAGTCCCATTACCACCTGTGCCATCACTATCGTTACTACCTCCATCATTACCACAAGCACAACCTTCATCCCCATCAACCTACCTCCATCATTACCAACATGATCATTACCTCATTGCCATCACAATTGCTGCTATCTCCACTGCCACCATGAACACACAAGGAACACCCCCCCCCCACCATCACCAGTACTACTACCGCGACCACCATCACTGCCACTGCTACCACCACACTATCCTTAGCTTCCACCTACTGATGTCTAGACAAATCTTCCTTAGTAGTTCATTCACATTAAGTCTGGCCTCTCTTCAATCTAGTCAGTACATTGAATGCACAATGATGTATTTTTTTCAAAATCCAAATTTTGAAGTCTGTCTTTTGCTTAGAAACCTCAATGTTTCCTATAGCTTTTGGGATAAAGGGATTCCAGCTTAATAGGCTCAGCATGGTGTGGAGCCAGCCATCTCCACAGCTTCATTTCCTATCTTTCCCCTCCTCTACTTTTCTGTTGCAACCATTATAATATTAACTCCACAAATACTCAGCATAATCACTCCTGTTCTTCATCTCAAGTACCTAGCATTGGACTAATCATAACCCTTGGTTTATGTAATGCCATTAAATTGGCTACTATGTGGCCTTTTTTATTTATGTGTTTAAAATGATACAATAAACTTGTTTAGAACTTTCCATACATTATCTAGAGACTTACCAATGGTTTCCATGTCCCTTTGTGAACTTCCCTTCCCTTCCCTACTACCCTTTCTCTGAAGGTAGCCACCATCCCTACATTCTGTTTGTATTTGTGCCTTTTTTGTTTTATCACAATATTTGTATATCTAAATAATATATTGTTTCATTTTTCTTGTTAAAGTTTGTATCATAGGCCGGCGCCGTGGCTCAACAGGCTAATCCTCCGCCTTGCGGCGCCGGCACACCGGGTTCTAGTCCCGGTCGGGGCGCCGGATTCTGTCCCGGTTGCCCCTCTTCCAGGCCAGCCCTCTGCTGTGGCCCAGGAGTGCAGTGGAGGATGGCCCAGGTGCTTGGGCCCTGCACCCCATGGGGAGACCAGGAAAAGCACCTGGCTCCTGGCTCCTGCCATCGGACGAGCGCGGTGCGCCGGCCGCGGCGGCCATTGGAGGGTGAACCAACGGCAAAGGAAGACCTTTCTGTCTGTCTCTCTCTCTCACTGTCCACTCTGCCTGTAAAAAAAAAAAAAAAAAGTTTGTATCATGATAGAGTATCATGCTCCATGCAGTCTCTAGGATTTGCTTTTTTCCCATCCAACATTATGTTGCTAATGTTCATCCCTGTAGTTGTGGGCAGCAGGGACTCATTCATTTTCACTGCTGTGTATATGACATTATATGAATGTCCCCCTGTCTGCAATGCTCATTGTTCTCTTAGCCTAGTTAACTCCTACTTACCCTCCAGATCTGAGCGCAGGTGTCACCTTCTCAGGAGCTGCTTCCTGACCTTCACAACCATCAGACTCCTCATTTATTATAAACCTTGAAGTCACCAGGTACCCATTCATGTGGTAGTAACCTCACACCTTAGTGACTGATGGGGTTCTTCCTCCCCAAACTTCACTGTAATTCCTGGGGGCCAGTCACCATGTCTCTGTCTGCTGTGAAACCCTCAGCTGTAGCACATGGTAAGGGCTCAACTGAAGTTGTTGCATGAATGAACTAATCATGAAAAATAATGTTATCTCTACTAAACAGTTAATCTAACTAAACACATTCAGAGATAAAGGACCACAAAACCCATATCTCACCTTGACTTTCTTATATTTTCATTCAGGCTCTGAAATTTTGACACTATGTCCATTAATGGTCTTGTCCTGACCCCTCCTACCTGATTATTTGCTCACTTTTGTTCATTCCCCTTTGGAACCGGTGCTTACTTCAATATGCCATCCCAGGCCTCTGTGACTCTTACGTGCACAACTCATGTACAGAAAAGCTGCACCGCTCCCTGCTCCCTGCTCCCTGACTGGGCCTTATGATTTGCCACCATTTACCATTGCCGATGCCTCCTTCCCAGAGAGTCACTTCTTCATCTCTAAGTAGTTGAATCCTATCCACAGCCCACTTCAAATCCAGATCTCTGATTTCCTAGATGGAATGATGTCTTCAGTGTCTAGGACATTGTCACACACTGTCTTATGCAGTACTTTCCTGTGCAAATCAACGTTTCTGTTTGTTGGAATGTACATGGGCTTGGTATTCAGACCCAACTTCACATCCTGTCCATCACTACCAACTGTGTGACCCTGGTTCTTTCATCTGTTACACAGGGATAATCATATGTAACTCTGGGAAATGCTGACGGCATTAAAGTAAGTGCATCAATACCTAAAAAATGTTAAAAGGGTTCCCTTTCCACTTATCCCAAATTCCCTTGGGGTAATATTTCTGTCCCACCCCCTACTCTTCCTCCTTTTTCCTTTGAAAGGTAGGAGGGATTTACCAAATTAGGGAGTTTGGGAAAGGGAGATGAGCAACACAGCTCAGCCTCCTTCCTTCCTCCTCCTTTCTGTCCTGCCCTCCTTGCTCTCTCCACCCTTCATCCTCTCTTATCTGCTTGCCCACAGATTCACACTTCCTGCTCTGCCTTCTCTGTGGGATGCTTGGTGAGGCAGGCTCTGCCCTGGGGGTGGGGGATGAGGGCCGTGGTGGTGCTGGTGGGCAAAGCTTTATAACTTGGAGCGGAGCTGTTGACAACTCTTCTGCCCACAACTCTCAAGCTGGCTCTCTCACGAGCTTATCAGTGATAAAGCTCACACTATGATCTCCATCTGTCTGCTTGCTGTGTCTGATTTCTCAACTGGTGCTGCACTTGGAAAGAAAGGAAGTTATTGACTGACTTCCTAAAACTACAGCTATGAAGTAATATGGCCCTCATATTTAAAGAAACATACCAAACTTTCACACCCAAATAGGGGATGCCCTTCAAAATAGTCCCCTGAGGAAGTGACACAAATGTCCTAATATATTCCAGTAAGGCTTGTCTCCTTCAAAAGCTTTTGCATGTCTGATTATAGTCTTTGCTTTTTTAAAAATGTTTACTTATTTATTTGAAAGGCAGAGAGTCAAGGGAAGAGGAAGACAGGAAGGGGGGGGGGAGAGAGAGAGAGAGAGAGAGAGAGAGAGAGAGAGAGAGAGAGAGACTTTTCTTTAAAAATATGCTGTACAATATCCCCCTTTTCAAAATAGCACACAGCACTCAGAAGTGAGCACTCTGAAAGTCAACTCTATAAAAATGGCTGCATTTATTTATCTTCCGGTCAATTCATTGTGAGGCTCATAACCTAGGACACTGGCTTTTTCTAAAGGCAGAAGGTGTTCAGTCCTGAGTCTTGCCCTTTATTATCTGTGCCAGGTAAGTTATTTGACTTCCTTCAACCTCATTATTTCCAACAGTAAAATGGGATTAACAGTAACACCTGCTGTAGATAGCTTACAGGACTGACTTGTAAATCATGTGAGACAAAATAGGTGAAAAGGCTTTTTGTCACTGACCATGTTGTGTAATAGTAGCTACAATTATGATTAATGCTCTTTCTTGATGGTTTCAAACTTTGTCCCCTCCTTTCACACACACATTGGCAGCAGCTTTGGATTCTGAAAGATCTTCTCATAAAAAGACTGAGGTCAATCTGAACACATATTCCAGGATTCGAATAAATCACTAAGGAAAATGCAAGGAAGCAGGAAGCCTGCCAATGACTCAGTAAGCACATTTTCTGTAAATCACTTGATTTGTTTTGCACCATTTTCTGTAAGTCACTTGATTTGTTTTGGCTTTGGGTGATTTGTTTCAAGTTTCTAAAGATGGATTAACTTGGGCCACCATTTTCTCTTACCTAACTTCACAGACTAAAAGATACAAGCCCAGGTAGCATCCTTATCCACGAGCAGCAGTTGACACTGATCAGAACTTACTGCAGATGAAATGTCAAATATATCTGAATTTATTCCTCAACAACAGCCTCGTGCTTAGGTGCTCTTTTGTCCTCATTTAAAGAAGAGACCACAGAATCGCCAAGAAATTCAACAATGTGCCCAGGCCACACATTTGGTGAGTCCTCTTGCTGGCATGTGAGCCCAGTGTACCCACAAGACCCACAGCTTCAGCATATTCTCCCACTTCACATGCATAAAGCTGCCTTTTCCAAACTGCAAACCCCATCACATTTTTTTCCTCCTTTATGTTTTACTTTTGAGGCTAGTACAGGACCTCTCTCAGGGGGCTGTTTGTGTGTTTTTGATGAGTGACATGTTCCCCCCTTGAAACCACTTGAAAGAGTCAAGGACCCCCTAATGTGGTGACGAGCACTCCGAGAAATGTGCTAGGGCATAACATTTGACCAACATGAAAGAAATAAAGGCTCTAGGAACAGCATACAGTTCATCTTCAAATCAGCATTTTTGATAGACTTTCAGAGCCTATTCAGGAATTTTACTAAGCTCACATCCCTCAGTACACCCCCCACTTCTAGTAGCTCTCCATTCTGCCGAAATCCTTGCCTTTTCTGTGAAGCACCCACATTTTTGTTACTCATCAGGATGCCTCTTCTCCCCTCTTTAACCCCTCACCAATGCTGGAATCAGACAATGCACACTCAAGATTCATGTTTACCTAGTTCCCAGCCAAAATCAACCTTTTTTTTTTTTTTCAGGCACAGTCCATGTTTTTTAAAAATTTGTTTCAACTGTAAAAGTCATCCTCTTCATGGCATGAAGCCTGAGAAATCAAGAAGAAACAGATGCCCTGGAGCAGGGGCTATGTCTCAGTTGCCTGCATCTAGAGAGCCTAACAGGTGTCAGCCCTTCGAGGAGCTCTGTACATGTTCACAAGGAGTGCATTTTTTAGGACTTAAAAGAATTCTTTGCACAAGAATCTCCACTGCTGTGCTGCTCCCAGGGATCAGGGCATTGCCCACTGGTCAGAAACACTGGACGCTCTGCAGAAAACTCCAGTGGGTGCAATGAGGTGAGTCCAGGCTGACGGTGGGCTTTGGGTAGATGTTTGTTGAATCACACATCAGAGAAAGAATCCTGTAATGCCCACTACTGGTTGGGGGCAGATTACCCAGCCCCCTCTGCCTCTGCCCTAGAATTTTAACCCCATGCACCTGTCCTGCACTGCCAGGTATTAAAGCCAGCCCCTTGCTTCTTAGGAAGCCTTTTCTGCTCCACTGATAACATCCTCACGCACATAGATACGCTCATGTCCTAACCCCTGGAACCTGTAAAAATGTTACCTTAGATGGCAAAAGGGATTTTTTCAGATAGGACTCAGTTAAACATCTTGAGGTGGGAGACTGTCCTGGATTATCTGATGACCTTGATGGAATCACAGGGTCCTTATAATAGGGTGGCATGAAGGGTCAGATGCAGGGAGCTGAGAGTAAAAGTGAGTGAGAGTTAATGATGCAGTCAGGGTGGAGGTGAGAAGGGAGAGCATCCAGTGTCCCAGGCAGAGGGAACAGCAGGTCTCCAGGACCTGAACAAAAAGGCCAGAGCAGTGAGGCTGAGAGAACAGAAGGAACCAGGTAATTCTGGGGAGGTGGGCAAGGGACAGACTTCAAAGCCTGGGGCCATGTCCAAACCTTGGTCCTTCTTCTCAGAGCCAAGACAAATCATTAGAGTGGTTTCATTAGAGGTGTGGGGATACCAGCGAGGAGGCTACTCCAGGAGTCTGAGTGAGGAATGATGGAGAGATCAGGGAAGTAGAATGAAGAGACTGGGCAGTTTCAACTAGGTCTGAAGGCTAAAAGACAGGATGTTCTCAGATGAATTGGGAACGAAGCGTGATAGACAAGGAGGGCTCATGAGCAACCCTGAGCTTTCTGCTTTGTGAAGCCAGAGGGGGCTGCCTTTAACTCATTGCATAAAATACCAGTGTCATTACACCACACAACTCCAAGCGGCTCCATCCATTGGCCATCAGTGAGGGTGGTACCCGTGGAGTTGTGGAAGAGCAATAGCCTATGTAGCACCAGCAGCGGCTCTCAGGCAAGAAGTGCCCCCCTTGCCTGGAGCCCAACTTCTGTCAATTGGACATGTTGTTCACGTTGTACCTGAGGGCTATGTTCAATGACCAACATGCCTGAAGCCCAGTGGAATCTAATGGCTTGTGGTGAATTGTTGAAGTTAAATTCCCCCTGAACATGTGTCACAAACCCAGGGCTTTAGCAGGATCCTGGGTTAAAGTAAAGTAGGAACACAAAAGCCTTTGTATGAGCATGACGTGTGTTAGGGAAATGTCCCAGGATTTTTTGTTCTTTCCCACTCACCACTGTCATCAATGCTCATGTAGCCCAGCACATATGGTCTTCCAGTCATGTGATCCACTGATGGGAAAGCCTTGGATGCAGTTACTCCAGGGCTCCAGTGCCAGGAAGCCCAGAGACCCGAGACTGACTCATCCTTTGTGGATTAAGAGGGCAGGGGCAAGAGAAACAAAGATCTCTCCAGGTCTCTGCTAGGGACCCTAAGGCATCCTAGATTATGCTGAGGCTCCTAAAGAATGACAACTCTGGCTGGCGCCACGGCTCACTTGGCTAATCCTCTGCCTGCAGCAATGGCACCCGGGTTCTAGTCCCAGTTAGGGCACCGGTTCTGTCCTGGTTGCTCCTCTTCCAGTCCAGCTCTCTGCTGTGGCCTGGGAAGGCAGTGGAGGATGGCCCAAGTGCTTGGCCCCTGCACCTGCACGGAAGACCAGGAGGAAGCACCTGGGTCCTGGCTTCAGATCAGCCAGGCTAGCCGGCTGCAGTGTGCCAGCCGTAGCAGCCATTTGGGGGCAGGGAGCTGAACCAATGGAAAAGGAAGACCTTTCTCTCTGTCTCTCTCTCTGTGTCTAACTCTGCCTGTCAAAAAAAAAAAAAAAAAAAAAAGAATGACAACTCCGCCTGTGGAGCCCGTTGAATAATCAGAACTCCCTCTACCCCTAAGTAACAGCAGTTAGAGAAGTTCATGTCTCAATGTCATAGCAAAACTGGGAGCATTGGGGGATATCCACAAATCTTAATCAGCCATTTTGCCTCCCACCTTCTTACCTGTGTGAACAGGAAACCTGTAGCACTGCCCTGAACCCCAGATCATTGATAAATCAGTCCAATCCCCCACAAAGGGGAAACTGAAGGAGGAAGGCCCTGGGCCTCAAGAAGAGTGAAGCCTCCTGACTTCTGAATCCACACATGAGTTCTATATTAAGAATTTTTCAGGGCCAGTGCCGCGGCTCACGAGGCTAATCCTCCGCCTTGCGGCACTGGCACACTGGGTTCCAGTCCCAGTCAGGGCGCTGGATTCTGTCCCGGTTGCCCCTCTTCCAGGCCAGCTCTCTGCTGTGGCCAGGGAGTGCTGTGGAGGATGGACCAAGTCCTTGGGCCCTGCACTCGCATGGGAGACCAGGAGAAGCACCTGGCTCCTGCCTTCAGATAAGCGCGGTGTGCCAGCTGCAGCACACCGGCCGTGGCAGCCATTGGAGGGTGAACCAACGGCAAAGGAAGACCTTTCTCTCTGTCTCTCTCTCTCTCTCTCTCTCTCTCACTGTCCACTCTGCCTGTCAAAAATAAATAAATAAATAAAAATTTTAAAAAATTAAAAAAAAGAACTTTACAGGGCCGGCGCTGTGGTGTAGTGGGTGAAGTTGCCACCTGCCATGCCAGCTCCAGTTCCAATCCAGCTCTCTGCTGTGGCCTGGGAAAGCAGTAGAGGATGGCCCAATTCCCTGTGATTCTGCACCCATGTGGGAGACCCAGAAGAAACTCCTGGCTCCTGGCTTCAGATTGGCACAGCTCCGGCCATTGAGGCCATTTGGGGAGTGAACCAGAGATGGAAGACCTCTCTCTCTCTCTGCCTCTCCTTCTCTCTCTGTGTAACTCTGACTCTCAAATAAATTAATAAATTTTTTTAAAAAAGAATTTTACAGGGCAGTTGTCCCTACACCACAGAGCCCAGCTTAGAATCCTGCCCTGCCTGTTCAATCCCCAATTGGCCCAATTGCAGCCAATTGGGGAGTGAACCAGCTTGTGACCTTGCATAAGTTTCATATGCATTTATCATTTTTATCATGAATTATTTATTATGCATTTATTATTATTACATTATATAACTTACAGATAATAAATCACACAGGGTGTTGTGAGGATTGAAAGCTTTAAGACACTTAGATCACTTAGACCAGTGTCTGATCCACAGTAAGCATGCAGTAAATGTTCACTCTCATTGGTCTATTAGAACAAGAGGCTGACACTCGGCACTCCCCGGCCAGGGGAGGTAGGTTGACAAGTTGCAGTTATCTGCCTGTTTCTCTTACACCCCAGGAACCACAGCTTGTAAGAGGAATGTCAAGGGGACACAAGCGAGCCACCAATGGCATTTGTCACCCAAGGTCTACGGTCATGAATCAGGCTCTTTCGAATCTTGCTTTCTTGCCAGGCTATCCTTCTAATGCTCAAAGAAATGACATGAACATTTTCATCCCACTAATATATTGCCTATTTGGGCATCTGTGCAGGGTCAAGAAGTTTTCCTCCTTTTCAGGCCTCAGTTTTCTCAAATGTAAACCAAAACCTCCCTGAGGTCTCCTCCAGTGTAACATTCTGTGACCATCACCCCACATCTGCATGAAAGCAGCCAGGGGCTGCTCTATATCTGTGTGTGTGCAGTATCATCTCATCCCACTGGGCCCTGCAGACTTTAATTTTTCACCTTACTTCTTACAATCAACAAGTACAATACTGAAGTCAGGACAGTTCCCCAAACTTATAAGTGTGACAACAACAACAACAAAAAGATTTTTTTTACCTCTGATAGTAAAATGCTCCCCAAATGGGTACTTCAAAAACCCCACTATTTGTCCTAGAACCAGAAAATGTCTGGGAGCCTATAAGAAAGCCACCATTAACTCCACTCTCACTGGAGAAGTCAATAGGTTACAAAACAGTTAACAGTAAGGCTGTGTTAGACAATGGGCCAAGTACTGCACACCCTGCAGGGTCCTATAACAAAGACTCACAGTGGGTGAAGGCTGGAGAATTCATACAGTCCAACACCTATCCGATATGTGAACCTTCTCTATAACATTCCTGCCAGTCCCATCTAGTCTCTGCCTAAATACCTCTGGTGCTGGGGAATTTACAATTGCTAAAACTTACTGATTTTTCATCTGTTCAACAAGTGTCCAGGCCCATGATGGTGCTTGTAACACAGTGGTGAATCATACTGACACAGTCCCTGACCTCTAAGAGCTTACAGTCTAGACAGGGAAACAGATGAACACAGAATGCAGGTAGCTAGCACACAGATTTTAATATACCAATTAATATATCTTTATGTGCTTTTCTCTAACAAATTTCCTTGAACAGGACTGTTCTCAGGCCAACTGGAGTTTTCCATATGCTCTTGATGAAAATTTGGATTATTCCAGCAGAAATGCAAGTACACAGAAACAGTCACAGTTAAAACTGACTTTTTGGGGCTGGCACTGTGGCGTAGCGGGTAAAGTCACTGCCTGCAGTGCCAGCATCCCATACAGGCACTGGTTTGAGTCCCGGCTGCTCCTCTTCCCATCTGGCTCTCTGCTATGGCCTGGGAAAGTAGTAGAAGATGGCCAAAGTCCTTCGGCCCCTACACCCACGTGGGAGACCTGGAAGAGGCTTTTGGCTCCTGGCTTCTGATCAGTGCAACTCCGGCAGCTCCAGTCATTGCGGCCAATTGGGGAGTAAACCAGCAGATGGAACACCTCTCTCTCTCTCTCTCTCTCTCTCTCTCTCTCTCTCTTCCTCTTCTCTCTCTGTGTAAATCTGACTTTCAAATACATAAATAAATCTTAAAAAAACTTACTTTTATGATACCTGATGTGGTCTTCCTATGCTCATATCAGAAATAACAGTTTTGAAAGCCAAATCCTATGTGATGTGGTATCTGGATTTTGCCAGGAGAATTAAAAGAAAAATCAGATGCATGCCCCAAGACAGCAAAGCTATAAATGGATGACCTCAAACTTTTATGAACAACGAGATTACCTGCAGGGCCTATTGAGACAAAGATTGCTGGGGCCATCCAGAGTTTCTGATTAGTAGGTCTGCACTAGGCCCTGAGCTTCGATACTATTAGAACCCACTCAGGTGATGCTGACGTTGTTGGTCCAGCGCACCACAGTTTGCAAACCATTTGGTCAGAGTTTAGGTCTTGATAGTTGAGTGAAAAGAAAAAGGCCCAGACTAAGAACCTATGCAAACTATGTGACCTCCATCTGAGCTAGCAAGAAAGACGGAGAGCTTGCTGCAAATAGAAATTAGATACAGGGGATAACTCAGAATAGGTGGAATCATTGTTGAATCCACTACAGCAAGCATCAGAAAGGCCAGGGTTGAGGCAAGGTGGTGCCTGCAGATTGCCTGTTGCCAGTGGAGCAAACATGCCTGTCATTTGCACTGAAGGATCATGTTGGCTGCATATCTGGTCTCCTCTACTGACAGCCATACACATGTCATCCAAAGACTGTTCATGGAAAGGAATCCCACCTTGCCCTGTGCCATCTCTATTAATTTTCTAAGGCTGCTGTAACAAACTCCCAGAAATTGGCAACCTAAAACAACAGACATTTACTCTCTCACATTTCTGGAGTCCGTAAGTCCAAAATCAAGATTTCAGCAGGGTCATGCTCCCTCAGAGAGCTCTAGGGAGGAATTCTTTCTTTTTCCTTGCAGGTCCTGAAAGTCCCAGGCAGCCACTGGCTTGAGCAGCGTAATGCTAATCTCTTCCTAGATATTCACAGTGTCTCCTTCTCTCTGTGCGACTCTTTCTGTGCCCTCTCTTATAGGGACATTGACTGTTGGATGTAAAGACCACTCTCATTCAGTATGACCTCATCTTAACTCATTACATCTGCAAAGACTATTTGCAAAATAGAATCACATTCAAAGGTTCCAAGGGCACATGAATCTTGGGAGGACACCATTCAATTCACTACCCCATCAAAGTTACCATTACCAAACTTCCCTATCTTGCCTTTTGCAGCAGCTCAGGACATTCACTGGCCCCCTGGAACAGAGGTTGGGTTCTTGACAACCAGGGAAGTATGGAGCTGCCTGTACTTAGGTAGGTACAGTCAGTGGGAAATCCCACTACCTTATCCAGTGTGTTGCATTATGATGAGGTACTGTGGATTGCCAAAGGAACACAGGAGACAGGTACTGATCACAGACTTAGGTGCTAGTCAAAATTGCCTAAAGTTTAAAACATCCAAGTTGAGACCAAAAAAATGAACAGGAAATAGCCAGATCCAAAGTTGGGAAAGTGTTGGAGACCAAAGAAACATATGGACAAAGGCTTAAAAGTGAGAGAAAATATGATTTGCTCCAAAGCAGAAAGAAATTTGAATTGGTTGGCTTGTAAAAGGGATGGTCCATGGGGGTGGGATGGAAAAGCATTTGGGGGACTGAAGTGTGAGTCCCTTTCATTTCTTAAAGCTACATGGATAATTCTAAGCCTTCTTCAACTTGGGAGTCCTTACGTCTTTAAAGACAGATATCTCGTTATCCTGAAATCCTCTCTTTTCCAGGTTAATGTACTGAATGCCCCCCAAGGATTTATTAAAAGCTTTGGATTTCCAGCCTATCACCAACTATCATCATTGAACTCCTGCAAACCCACCCAGCTTGTCTAAATCTCTTGAACTAGAACTCCCAAAGTGGAAGAGAACACTCTAACTCCATACCACAGGAGCAATGCCCTCACTCTAATGGCCAACATTCACTGGTAGCAGCTTTCCTTCCTAGATTTGGGTGTAGGATTGAGGCAGGCTTTTGAGGCAGAGATTGCTCCCACTATCCACTGCTATTTTCTTCCTCTAACAGGGATGTGGAAACTTTCTTCTGCCATTGGCCATTTGGATATTTGTAGCATCATTCACAGATCATGTAAAATTCTCAACTGAAAAATTAGCCTGCTAGATATTCACTGCATTTTGAGTCCTACTTGCAGTTGCCTTGGCAGGGCCAGACCAAATCATTGATGTTCCCAACCCTGCAAGTGATAGGAGTCCCTCAGGTTTCAGCTGAGAACGCTGCCTTCCTGGTAGCTCAGTGTGGTCATGTGACTAACTCCCGGTTCACAGAATCTTCTTCACAAAGCCGCTCATTCCTGTCTTCCTCCCTCCCCTGTCCTGCTGGTGGGAAGTCGGGACTATTGGAGCAGCCTTGCACACAGAGAAGAAGGCTCACGTTGAGAACAGCTGAGCAAACCAGCCCACCTGGGTCTCTGGATGACGTTTAGAGGTAGGGAGCATGATACTCACAGCGACCTACCCATCCTCCTCTGGTCTGGCAATAGAAACAAGCTTCTGCAACCTGTGAGCCAATGCAGCTAATAAGAGCCAGCCTCACCCGGTCCCTATTAGTATACATTTCATTTGGTACAGTTGTAGATTTAGGCCTTTAACTACCCATACATCCATTCAGTAAATATATCAATCACCTACTAGATACTAGATAATATGTATTCTAAATCTTAAACATGTAACATCAGTATTTCTGGCATGAACAGTATATTATTATTTGCTTACAATGTTTATTTAGATGCCTCTCAGTTCAATGTGTTTTCAGTACCTTCATTTTCATAACATTTAGTATCTACATTACACCTGTTATATATAAGCTGTCTCCTTTGATCTTCAGGATAACTTTATGAGGCAGATACTATTATCCTTATTTTAAAAACCGAGAAACTAAGCCTTTTAAAAAATTGACTTTACTTTGCCTAAGAATCAGAAAACAGTATAATCTTAAAAGACAAAAACAGATTTCTAAAATTTAGGCAGTGGTGATAGGACAAGGTCTTGCTCAACACTGCTCTGGGATAGCTTTCCAAATGTGATCCAATAAACAATAGCCTCCCTGCTTTGTAAGAAAAAAGAAACTTGCTTCCTGATCAAATAAGTTTAAGAACTACTGCATAATAAGGCGATGCACACTGTGCATTTAAATGTCAAAGTCTCTGATAAGATGTGGAGGAAAGAGATCATTTTAACCCCATATTCCCCAGTTGTATTTAGCTATGAAACCATCTTTTCAAATAATGCTATTGGCTTCCCCCAGAACTTTAAGAAAGGCTGTTGTACTGTTGAAATCTTTACTTAGTATATACCAAGTTGATCTTCTGTATATAAAGATAGTTGAAAACGAATCTTGATAAAGAATGGGATGGGAAAGGGAGTGGGAGATGGGATGGTTGTGGGTGGGAGGGAGGTTATGGGGGGAAAAGTCGCTATAATCCAAAAGTTGTACTTTCAAAATTTATTTATTAAATAAAGTTTTAAAAAAAAGAACTGCATTCCTAGACCTGGTTTGATATGAGACCAGCAGTTTCTTAAAACAACCTAATAAATCAGTAAGTCAATAAATTTATTTTAAAAAAAGAAAGACTTGTAGACATAAGTGTGAAGCAGTGAGGCTGGGGGGAGCAGAGGCGTCCCTATTTCTTCTGTTTTAATTACCTATCACTTGCAGGTGTTATACCCAACACTCCTCCCAAGAGAAACTCTGTTATTACAAAGCCTGAAACAGGGCTTTACAAAAGGTGGGATTTCAAGCAACAACGGCCACCATCTTGTTTGGGGCAAGCCCTCCCAGGAATGCTACCCCCATGACTGTTTGATGGCCTGTGCAGAGAGAAGGACTAGGTTCCTCAGGGGCTTCGGCACCTAGAAATAAAAGTGACACCCTCATGAGGCAGACAATATGACTTGGGTTGTCTCACAGATAGAGGATTTTGAATCCAAATCTCAAGGCAAACAGTTACACCAAGTGTGCCTAAGTGGTATCATCTCATATTACATTCACTCAAATTCAGGAAATGAGTATTGATTCTTTTATCATTGGAAAAATGAGTCAAAAGAACAATGAAAGACCATATGGATAAGGTATGTCTCAGGCAGTTTCTAAATCAGTCTCTCAAGGAGCCTCCTGGAAATAGCGTTCAATTCTTCTTCAAGTTAAAAAGAAAGCATAAACGCATAGAACCCCTCAAAACCATCAACAGTAAAACTGGGCAGCTCTAGAGTCTGCGGGTGGGCAGAAAAGTATTGCCAGCTGATGGCTGGAGAGGCAGGAAACTGGTGAGTGCCCTCTGCCCTCTCCATCCTACCGGAAATGATTGCAGTACACATTGCACGCTCATTAAGCAGCAGGCCCACTCTTGTGCTAACTTGTCTGCCTCTGTTTGCAATGCCAGGGACCTTGCTCCAGTGTTGTCATGGGGAAGTCACTGTCAACCTCCTGGCAACTGGTTGCCTAGGTGAACACTAAACAGACTGACCTGGCCCACTGAGTAAGGGGCCTGTCTACCACTGTCCCTGTATTGCTTTGCACACCTTCTCCTTTCACTCTCTCACTCCCTCACTCCACATTGTCTCCTTTAGGAGTTGCAGTGTTCACTATTAGGCACAAAAAGACACTACACATGACCATTTGCACAGCAGGGAGGTGCGGTGTCCATGACCTTTTTCTACTTCTGACCTTCAAAGGCATAGCCAGCCATGTGCAGTCATGTCTGCTCCCTTCTATCCACAGTTATGAGACCAGCTCATAGAAGAGAAGCTCTTCCCATCCATCTTTGCTGAGTGTCTCAGGGCCAAAACTGAGGCAAATTAGAGACACAAAGAAATACCTCTATTGATAACTATAGTCTATACCACAAAGTGAGATGAAACAAGCCAATTAACCTGCACAATTGATCCATTAATTGTAGAACAGCTAAACTGAATGGTTTGGTTAAAGAAAATCCTCAGTTTTTTTTTTTTTTTTTTTTTGACAGGCACAGTGGACAGTGAGAGAGAGAAAGAAAGGTCTTCCTTCCGTTGGTTCACCCCCTAATGGCCGCTATGGCTGGCGCACCATGCTGATCCGAAGGCAGGAGCCAGGTGCTTCTCCTGGTCTCCCATGTGGGTGCAGGGCCCAAGGACTTAGGCCATCCTCCACTGCACTCCCTGGCCACAGCAGAGAGCTGGCCTGGAAGAGGAGCAACCAGGACAGGATCTGGCGCCCCGACTGGGACTAGAACCCTGTGTGCCAGCGCTGCAGGCAGAGGATTAGCCTATTGAGCCGAGGTGCCGGCCAATAAATCCTCATTTCTTGTAGCATTGCCAGACTTAACAAATAAGTGTCTGGCAATGCTATGCAGCTAAGGATTTTTGCTCAAATCATCTGGAGTGTCATCTCTGCTCAATGTGTTTCCTGTGTAGATACAGCCTCCAAGGGTGGAAAACAAAGTAGAATTCAATGATTCGGTTGTCCATCCCCATTCCGCCAGCCCTGGGGATAGTGTTAAACCAGCTGAAGTCTGGCTGCTCACCTGAAGCACCCTAAATATCCCAGAATTAAACAGGGGTGCTTTCAACAATGTTTGTGGTTGTAACTTAAAACTGTAACATCAGGATACATCTAGTCCTGTCAAAGAAGGGTCTGACCTTTCCAAAAACTCACAGACCCACTGGTTACCCCTGGGTCCCTTGTCCTTCTCTGATGTACCCTAGGAGCCCTCCCCACTCTGAACCAGATTTAAGAGGATGCAATGACCTTGTCATCACGCCACGTGAGTCCAGTTCCAAGAAATTCAATTAGTTAATACAGATATATAGGCAACTAAAATACAATTGGCTGACTTGGAGAAACTTACTCAATGACAGATGGAGAAGAAGAGTTAGGAGACCTGAGTCTGGACAGGATGGACTACATGATTCTGATCAAGTCACTGAGCTGCTGGAGGCCTCAGTTTCCCTCTCTGTCTGTAATCCATAGTCCACGTACCATGGTGTGAGAGTGCTATCACAACAGCAATATTTCTCTGGCTCTAGCTCACTGTAAAATCCTCTACCTGTTCCAGCTGTCAGAGTCTCCAAAGAGAATCTCTCATGAGTTCAAACCATGTCCTCTGCATTGCCAGGTAGGATTCATGGTTTTCCTCCCCTTTGGCTCTGGGTTCCTACAGAGCCTCTCCATAGTCAAAATTTCTGCTGCTCTAAACCTATGGCACTGGCAAAACCAGCATTGAAGTTGTTCCACAGGGCCAAAGCCAACCTAACACCCTGGTCACCAACACTCTGGGTGCCAGTTCTGAGCCAAGGCCTCAGTACCTTGATATCATTGCCGCCAGTTCTGGCACCTGACCCTGAGATCCCTGGTATATATGTGTCAGGATGCTGAGATTGGTACCATTTCTTGATCTTCATTTGAGCCTTGCAAATTAGTTATGATAACAGCAATTCAATGGAATAGGAGAGCAAGACGCTGAAAGATCAAACCACAAAACCCATAAACGATAAAACCAAGATGTGGACTCAAATCCATCTAATTCCAAACCTTGCTGTTGTACCAAGCATGACCTATGGAAAACAGGGAATGCTAGCTCTCAGGAGATCATAGTTTGTATATTACTTCTGTTAGTGGGCAAGTCTTTATTACAGAAAATAGATATGTGTACTAAATGCATTGTAAATTGGTTAAAAGGATCTGTGAAGAGAGATCTACAAAATTACATGTCAATTATACTTGAGTAGTTGTACAGACCAATGAGGAAAACACTAAATTCCAACAGAAAATAATAGGCCAAATTAAAATAGAATTCTAAGGGGATGAAAAAATAAATGACTAGTAAGTATACAAAAATCCAACATAGGGGCCAGCGCCGCAGCTCAATAGGCTAATCTTCTGCCTGCAGCGCTGGCACACCAGGTTCTAGTCCTGGTCAGGGCACCGGATTCTGTCCTGGTTGCCCCTCTTCCAGGCCAGCTCTCTGCTATGGCCTGGGAGTGCAGTGGAGGATGGCCCAAGTCCTTGGGCCCTGCACCCGCATGGGAGACCAGGAAAAACACCTGGCTCCTGGCTTCAGATCAGCATGGTGCGCCAGCCGTAGTGTGCTGGCCGCGGTGGCCATTGGGGGGTGAACCAATGGCAAAGGATGACCTTTCTCTCTGTCTCTCTCTCTCATTGTCCACTCTGTCAAAAAAAATAAAATCCAACGTAGGGCTGGGTGTTGTGGTGCAGAGGATTGAGCCACTGGTTGAGTCCTGCTACCCAGCTCCTGATTCAGATGCCTGCTAATTTGTACCCTAGGAGCCAGCAGGTGGTGGCTCAAGTACTTGTATCCCTATCATCTATGTGGGAGACCCAGAAGGAGTTCTGTGATCTTGGATTCAGCCTGGCCCAGATCAGGACATTGCAGCCATTCAGGAAGTGAACCAAGAGATGGATGCTTGCTCACTCATGTGCACTCTCTCTCTCTGTTTTTCAAATAAATGAAATAGATTAAAAAAAATAAATTTTAAATGGCTAAAACAGTAACTTAACAAATAGGGACCAGAGGCCAATGCTGTATACCAAGTGAAGCCTCTGCCTACAGCGCCAGCATCCCATATGGGTGCCAGTTTGAGTCCTGACTACTACACTTCTGTTCCAGCTCCCTGCTAATATGCCTGGGAAAGCAAAAGAAGATGGCTCTAGTACTTGGGCCTCTGCACCCTCATGGGAGACCTGGAAAACACTCCTGGCTCTTGGCTGTGGCCTGGCACAGCCCTGGCCTTTGTGGTCATTCGAGGATGAAAGATTTTCTCTGGATGGAAGATTTTCTTTCTCTCTCTCTCTCTCTCTCTCTCTCTGTCTCCTTTTCTCTCTGTATCTCTGCCCTTCAAGTAAATAAATAAACCTTTTTTAAAAAAAAATTAAATATAGGGGCCAGGTTTAAATTCCAGGTGATTCATTTCCAATTCATTTTCCTGCTAATGTCCAGGAAGAAGATGGCCCAAGTACTTGGGCCCCTGCCACCCACATGATACCAGAATGGAAGTCCTGGGTCCTGGCTTCAACTTGGCCAAGATCTGACTATTGTACCATTCGGAGAGTGAATCAGCAGATTAAAGATCTCTCTTTTGCTCTCTCCCTCCCTCCCTTACTTTCTTCCTCTCTCTCTCTGTTATTCTTCCTTTCAAATAAATAAATATTTTTAAAGAACACACAATCATCAAAAACAAAAATCCAACACAAATAGTGAATATTGTTACATGCATTAAAATGAGATACTACTTATTACTCAAAGTTGTTAATGTCATTTGGCCTCTAATACATGAAAAACTTTTCCAGAGTTGTCCAAGTATTCTGAATACATAGCAAGAATCTTTAAAAGTGTGTGTTGTTTAACTCAAGAATTCCCACTATGGGATGCAGTCATTAAGAACTAATCAGAAATCCAGAATGAAACTTAACTGCAAGATACTCATCAAAATTTTAAGCATTTATGGCAAAACAGAAACAATATAAATATCTGACAATTAGAAAAATGGCTAATTAAATACAACCATATGATCAGATATTATGCCATAATCAATGTGACATAGTTACAGAATTTTAATGGCATGAGAAAGTGCTCATTACATAATGCTAATTTGAAAATAAAGACACAAAACTGTATGGAAAATATGATCACACTTTTTTTTAAACATTTCTAGTCTTTTCTACAGTGATGTTTATTTCCTTTATAAGCAGAAAATATGGCTAACACAAAAACGCTGGACCCCTGCAGGTCTTCTTTCTGACATGCCAAGTCAGAACAGGGCCTCCAGCATCACGAAACTAAAGTAATCAGATGAATGCCTCATGGGCCATTGTTCTGGTTCTCCTTCTTCCATGCCACAAAGCCAGACACATGCTGCCTGATACAAATAGTCACCATGATAGCAGTAGTAGCAACTGGGTTCTCAGTGTTTACTCAATGCCAAGTTACACACTCTGTCCTTGATATGTTGTTATCACTGAGCCCTCATAAAACTCCATGAGACAAGCATTAGCTCACATGAAAGATAAAGAGACTGGAGCTCAGAGAGGCAAAAATACCCCAAATCACACAGCACATACATGGCCAGGCAGAAGATGAGACCCTGATCACATTTAATAGATGCCTTGCTTCTTCCTTTATGTCTGGCTGGTAAGGTGGAAAGGACAATTTGTTGGATAGGGTTTTGCTTTTTTAAAATTTTTGAAATACAAAAATTGCATTTATCTTCAACACGACTTCTTTTCAGAGGAATCAGGACACTTAATTCCGATCTTATATCCTCTGCTGATTAGCTCAGTGACCTTGGATAAATGACATCACTGGAGGTTCTGCTACTGCTCTGTATTGGAAGTGTTGCCCACATCTCCAGGCTTATCTTGCTAAAGTACAGCTTTCCAGGTCATTCTCCAAATTACTAATTGGGAATTTCTGGGACCAAGTCTAGAAATTAATTAATTAATAATAAATATTTTAAATAAGCTATATAGCATATATACAAGTATATTTCAGAAAGTTTGTGGAAATGAAATTGAAGTCTATTTTAGTGCAAAAAAGTGGGTGCAAAACATTTTTTATATAGGTGGAAATGTGTATTAAGGAAAACTATACATGGTTTTCAAAAAAAAACTTTGCACCAAAATAAACTCATTCTTTTTTTTTTTTTTTTTTTGACAGGCAGAGTGGACAGTGAGAGAGAGAGACAGAGAGAAAGGTCTTCCGTTGCTGTTGGTTCACCCTCCAATGGCTGCTGCGGTCGGCGCGCTGCGGCCGGCACACCGCGCTCATCTGATGGCAGGAGCCAGGTGCTAGGTGCTTTTTCCTGGTCTCCCATGGGGTGCAGGGCCCAAGCACTTGGGCCATCCTCCACTGCACTCCTGGGCCACAGCAGAGGGCTGATCTGGAAGAGGGGCAACCGGGACAGAATCCGGCACCCCGACTGGGACTAGAACCCGGTGTGCCGGCGCCGCAAGGCGGAGGATTAGCCTGTTGAGCCACGGCACCGGCCACTCATTCTTTTAATTCCATTTTTATCGAGAGAGATTATTTGAGAGGCAGAGAAAGAAAAAGAGATTTTCTTAAACAACAATTATGACTGAGGTCAAACCAGGTCAAAGCCAGGAGGCAGGAATTCCACCCAGGTCTCACACACATATGACCAGGAACCAAGCACTTGGGCCAACTTCCACTGCTTTCTCAGGCACATCAACAGGGAGCTGGATTGGAAGCAGAGCATCTGGGACCCAAATAGATGTTCCATCTAATATGGGATGCCAGTGTGACAAGCACGTTTAACCTGTTGCACCACAACACCAGCCCCTTCATAAACTTTTTGGAATACTCTTGCATAGATAAATGAGAGTACTTTCAAAAACCAGTACAGAATAATGCTAAAGATGTTTATTTTGGTGCAAAATAATTTTGATATCCATGTATAGTTTTATCAGGAAACATATTTTCCATGAACTTTTTTTGAAGATCCCTTACATACATTGATTTCAAAGTTTTTTTTTGGCACCAAAATAAACTTGCCTTTTAACCTCACTTTCCATGGACTTTTGAAATATCTTTGTATATGTGTGTGTATTCTTTAAAAAGCAACAACAAGCTCCCTAGCTATTCTTATGCAGGAAGAGATTTTTTGTCTCTTTGCTAATATTTAGGAACCACCATACTAGACAATTTAGGAGCTAGCTTTTCTATCTACCAGTAAATGACTGTGTAGTGGGCCCAAATTTGAGGTCATGATGTTGATCACTGTTGGATTTCCCCTGGCCCAACAGGAATAACATGCTAGAAAAGGACCCATTAGGATCAAGTTTCTGTGTGAAGCCTGGGGCAGAACCCAAGCAGAAAGAGGAATTGGGGAGAAGCCATTGTTGGACTGGAGATGGGTCTCTACACGCAGCCCCAGAAATCAGTCTGCACCTTGGGACCAAGACAGCTACAAAGAGAAAGCAAGGACACCAAAAGGATAGTCCCACGTGAAATCACCTAAGGAGCTTAGCAGCATACTGCAGGCCAGCGCCACAGCTCACTAAGCTAATCCTCTGCCTGCGGCGCTGGCACACCAGGTTCTAGTCCTGGTTGGGGCGCTGGACTCTATCCCGGTTGCTCCTCTTCCAGTCCAGCTCTCTGCTGTGCCCAGGTGTACAGTGGAGGATGCCCCAAGTGCTTGGGCCCTGCACCCGCATGGGAGACCAGGAGGAAGCACCTGGCTCCTGGCTTCAGATCGGCGCAGCGTGCCAGCCGCAGTGGTCATTTGGGGGATGAACACAATGGAAGGAAAACCTCTCTCTCTGTCTCTCTAACTCTGCCTGTCAAAAAAGAAAAGAAAAAAAGCATATTGCAGCCTGGGTTCCTCCACAAAGCCATACTTAATCAGTTGGGTTACACGCCTGAGCCTGCGGATTAGAAAAGTTCCGCCAAGAGATTCCATTTTCTAGCTAAGGTTGAGACTTTTCATTAGCACACAAGGACACAAAGGCCTCAGAACATGAAGCCTTTATGTGTAACAGACGTACCTTAGAGACTGCTGGAAACTGGCATTTCAAAGACCCTCCTGGTGAGTTCATGGAGAAAAATAATCATGTTTAAAACAACTGAGACTTTCAATACAAAACTTCATTGGTAGGTTTTGGGGATCAAGTCCACACTTCCATCATGGTTTTGTGGCTTCCCTTACATATTTGGTGGCATAGAAGAAATTCCATATCCAGGTATTTGTGTCCCATGGAGCTCGTCCTAACTGACCAGATTTTTCCTCTTTGCTGAAGTGAGTGAATTGATCTGTTGTTTTGTCATTGCACAGCTAAAGCTGGTGGGAGGCTGCCAGTTATCATTTAGAGAAAAGGTATCATTTTGAAGTACCAAGCACAGTGGATGAATTGTGTTCGTGAAATAGACGTTTCGCTCTACTTTTTAATTTGCTCCACTTTGAGTTAACTGAGAGTTTTGTCTTTATTTTTAAAGAATGACATTTATACAGCCACTCAAACTGCCAATCTGTTACATAAACAGCCTTGTTTTCCAAAAGGCTGGCGCCGCCTAGAGGCCAAATAGGTGCAGTGCTTGGGATTTCTATCCCCCTAAGACAAAAGCACCTCTTAGACCAGTTGGATTCTGCCACCTGTGCTTTGCCTGGGTCAGGCAGAGTTCAGATCAGGTGAGGCAAATTAGATCTTCCATAGGCAGGAGAGACCGGGATGCCAGAGGTGAACTGTAGAGCCAGGCAGCAATG
Organism: Sylvilagus floridanus; assembly: GCA_949820135.1. Lineage (NCBI taxonomy): Eukaryota > Metazoa > Chordata > Mammalia > Lagomorpha > Leporidae > Sylvilagus > Sylvilagus floridanus. The sequence goes on from OX463243.1 coordinate 31,983,035, forward strand.
CAATGATGAGGCTGGGGAGACCTGGGACCAAAAAAGCATTCCAGTGGCATCAAAAGCAGCTCTTTGGAACCAGGAGGAGGAAGAGCTTAGCCAGCGACTTTGCTCATGTGACCTGGGATTCCTGTCAATGCACTGATGGAGGCTCCCGACCTTCTGAAGCTGAAACTGAACTGGAAGGGCTCCCATGTTTCTCTCAGGCTTGAGACATCAGCCCATAAACCAATGTTTTTCAGAGTGTGGTTTATACCCCACTGACATCATCATCTGTGGGTTCTCGTTTAAAAAGGCTGCTCCTTCGTACCCACAGCACATCCACAGAACCTGAGTCTGCTGGTGGAGAGCTCAGGAGGCTTTTAACAAGCTACTGTAAGTGGTGGCCACAGTTCAGTTCTCACTGAAGCCTAGGAACAGCTGTGGAAAGCCTTGAGTTGCGCTCAATCAAAGTTGGATTGGGCCGTCCTCAATGAGCAGGCCTTTTAGTGGAGGATGAGCCAGTGGGTGCAGGGAAGACTTCATAGCTCTCCCCTTCCCTCATGCACCCCGAGGCTGGCCTCTCTGGACAAAGGCCTCGTGCAGGGCACCCCCATTCCACCAGGCCTTCCTCATACCTCAATTGAAATTGACTGGGCCGAGGCTCTTGACTCCAAGTGCCAACCAGCTGATCTGACCCAGCAATCCTTGCGAATCTAGTAGCACCAGCCAGTAGGTCTAGTCCCCTGGCTCTGCATTAGAAACACCTGCAGGGCTGGTTCATGGATTGCTGAGCCTTACCTCCAGAGCTTCAGTCTGTCTGTGTGGAGCCTGAGAACTTGCATTTCTACAAATTCCCAGAAGATAATGCTGATGCTACCACTCCAGGAGCTATTGGTTCTGAGGCTTTGTTGGATATTACAGTCTAGAGCTTCACTGGCTATTAAGGAGCTCTTAATACACCTCCCAATCCACTTGGAGTATCTGGGGGATGAGACCAGACGATCAGTACTGTTTAAATTATCTCAGTACTTCCAATGTGCTGCCAAGTTTGAGAAATATTGGTCTGACACTATGATTCTTGGAACTGGTTGTACGTAAAAACCTGTGGACTTCCCTAGAATGCACATTCCTGGGCTTCTACTCAAAGAGCTCTGATTCAGAATCATGGCGCCTGAGCACTGAGAGTTTTTACAAACACCTCAGATGATGGTGATATAAATCAAAGTGTAGAATCTGTAGAGGCACATTAGAATCTCAGGGGAAGCTCTTTGGAAATGGGTGCCTTGCCCCGAGACTCTGATTCACTTAATCCAGGATATGGCCCTGACACATATTTTTTGTAAGCTTCTCAGTTTAATATTTAATATGCAGCCATGTTTGAGACCCACTGATTCGCACATCAATCTCACCAATGGATCTTTAACTACATATCTGTCCCCTTTCGACCCCAAAGCCAGCATCAGAATGACTATGACTAAGACCAGGGTATGTATTTTGACAAGCCTCAAAGAATATCATGATACATTGCCACATTTGAGAAGCATTGGTATAAATAACATTTCCCTTCTCAACCACAGACTTCTGTAAAAAATCTTTGAAAACTACTTGCTCAGACCATTGCTATTCTCATTGTTTCTGCTAAAAATAGCAAGCATTTCTCGAACACCTATCATATGCCTTCTACTTAAAATGCATTATCTTGTTCATTCAGCAACTTGACAGGATTGACTTTTGGGAGGAAAGCAGGTGCTGTGGTCTGAATGTTTGTGTCCCCACAAAACGCCTATGTTGCACACTAACCCCTAATGTGAGGGGTATTCAGAGGTGAGAACTGCCGGCCCTGCGAGTGATTACAGTATGAAGATAATTAGTGAGAAAGGACCTAAGGACAATGCCTGTCCCTTCCTGCATGTGAGGACCCTACAGAAGGGACTGTCTATGAACCAGAGAGCAGGCCTTCACAAGACCCCAGCCCTGCTGGCCCCTTAATCTTGGATGTCCCATCCTCCGGAACTGTAAGAAATAAACTTCTGTTGCTTGTAAACTACCCAAGTAATGGTATTTTGTTATACAGCCCAAATGGACTAAAACAAAAGCGATATTAACAGGTCCGTCCAAATACAGACAGCAGCTGACACAACATTCCAGCTATGCTAAGCTCCTGGTAAAAATGGATATGGGTCCCAGGATGGTTGTAGAGGACTTGGTTCCTCAAGTGCTACTGCATTCCACAGCAATCATTGTCCTCTTCTCCCCGTTGCATTGCTCGATAAACAGTTTTGGACCCTGCATGCAGCCAATGGAAACATGCCTTTGCCCTCATTTTCTCCTTCTGTTTAGGTACAGGTGATTTCCTTAAGCTGAGATGATGTTTGGTTAAGATGGAATAAAAGCAAAATTTCCCAACAGCTGCATCAACTCACAGGACACTGGTCATCCCAGCCCAGATGACATAAGGATGCATCCTGGGGCCCAGTGTTGTGCTGCAGTGGGCTAAGTACTCCGCCCATGCTGCTGGCATCCAATGTGGGCACTGGTACAAGTCCCGGCTACTCCACTTGTGATCCAACTTGCTACTAATGCGCCTGGGAAAGCAGTGGAAGTTGGTCCAAGTTCTTGGGTCCCTAAACTCATGTGGGAGACCCTGAAGAAGCTCCTGGCTCCTGGCTTCAGCCTAGTGCAGCTCTAGCCATTGCAGCCATTTGGGGTGTGAACCAGTGGATGGAAGAACTGTGTGTGTGTGTGTGTGTGTGTGTGTGTTCCTCTTTCTAACACTGCCTTTCAAATAAATACAATAAAAATGAATCTTTAAAAAAAAAGGATGCACCTCCAGAGCTCATGAGATCACTTTGACCCCAAGGACAAAGCTCAAAACTGGAAATCTCCCTGGTGCATGTGATGCTGAAAGGTCTGTGGCAAAGCTGTTGCTCAAAAAATAAAACATGTTTTTGGTGGTGACTTCCCTAGATAGGTGAGCTTTAGAGCAGACATTTCCATGTTGGTATTGATCAAGATACAAAGATGAAAGAAAAAACAAAATCTAACACCAGCTGTGACAAGTGACTTTGCTTCTTGTTCATTAGTGAATTCATAAGATTTTCATGGCTTGATCACTTAGCATGAGGTTGATACCCCCTAGAATACCTGGATCTATGCCTTTATCTTCGTACTTCTCCACACTTCTAATATTTTCTTATATGACCAGGTTTAAATTACAACACTGAAGCAGGAGTAATATGTATACTTTAAATCACAGAATAATCCAAAATATCTGTTCCCAGGGAGAAGTCCATGAATTACAAAACAAATGGAAAAAAAAAAAAACCACTTAAGTTACTTTCCTTTATTCCCAAGTCATCTGACTTTTGAGCTCAGTAGAAGTGAGAGGCGTAGGAAAGATTTTAACTCATTAAAAAAACCCAGCCAATTCCAGTATAAAATGTCCTTTTTTTTAAAAAAAAAAAAGATTTCTTTTGTTTATTTGAAAGAGTTACAGGGAGAGATAAGAGCCAGAGAGAGAGGTCCTCCATCTGCTGGTTCACTCGCCAAATGACTGCAATGGCCAAGCTGAGCTGATCTGGAGCCAGGAGCCAGGAGCTTCTTCTGAGTCTCCCAGGCAGGTGCAGGGACCCAAGGACTTGGGCCATCTTCTTACTGCTTTCCCAGGCGATAGCAGAGAGCTGGATTGGAAGTGGAGCAGCCAGAACTCAAACCAATACCCATATGGGATGCCAGCATTGCAGCCTGGGGCTTTAACTCGCTGTGCCACAATGCCTACCCTGAAACATCCTTTTATTTTGTCTCATCTCAGTTTCTTTGGGGTAAATTCTCCATCTTTCTGGAAGCAGTCTCTTTCCTTGTTCTCCTGGTGAAGTCAGCTCCCGAGTCTAGGGCTGAGCTTATGTATCTGTATGGTGGCAAGAGAGCAAGAATAAGGATCACCCAGCTGTGAACTTACTGTTGACCACCAGGAAGAAGCTGGGCTGATCTTTGTTCTGGACACTTGTGCATAATGACTATCACAGGGACTTGATCCTGCCTGATTCTTTTGGAAACTGTGCTAACACCCACAGCGGGCATCAGTTATCCTTGAGTATACTGTTGTTATACCTGCTACTGATTCCTGAATTATTTCATATCTTTTCTGGTCTGTTGGTTCCCTTAGAATTTCTGTGATCCCACCAAGGAGGTAGATTCTCCTAGTTGCATTCACTGACCCTCAGACATGTGGAACACTCTATAAGACAAGACTGCTCTCTAAGCAACTACCTCCACCCTTCTTCAGCCCTTTCCAACATATCACTGTGGCAGCCCTGGAACTTAAGTCTTCCCAGTCTAGGAAAAGGAAGTCAAGGATAAAGACCATTGTTCTGGGATCCCAAACTCATAACTGTTCAACAAATTCTCATCCTCGTTAAATCTAATTCTTCTTCTACTCCACGCTAACATGTGCACAGCCTGATTTGGTTGGCGAAAGCCTCACAATTGTGAAGACTGATATCATTTTATACCCAAGGTCACTGACCTCAAATAAGCCTTTAATATGGCACTATATCATCTTTTTTCTTGTACCCTCTGCTACAACTTATTTCACACTTTCTTTTCTTGAGTCCTCAACACTTGCTCAACCATATTCACTTTCATCCAGTTTATTCAGTCCAAGGTCACTTAATTCATTGAGAGTACAGAGATCAATAAGAAAGTTTCTATAGGCTTATCATTGCTCTACCCATCTCTTCTATTTGTGTCCATATATTCTGCCTTCTCTCCTATTACTAATGACAAGCAATTCCTTGTACCAAGGACAACTTTGGATCTCAGAATGAGATCCCATTGTCAGAAATCCTTCCCCTCTCTTGCATCACTTTGTTTTCTCTTTACTGAATGGATCCCATAACATTTAAACATACCACAATTTCAACTTCTAAATTAAACCTGCATCAGCTTCTATACCCTTCTATCTATCACCCCACTTCTCTTCCCCCCCTCTATAGCAAAGCTGCTGATAAGATTTTCCTATTCTCACCATTTTGGTTTCCTTCATTCTTCCCAATCCTCCCTCCCACTCCCAGCCCCCAGCCCCCACACCATTCCAGTAGAACTGGTCTTATCAAGACTGCTAATGACATGCATATTGCTAAGTCTAGTGGTCAATTCTCAGTATTCATCCTATTAACATATCTGCAGTATTTGACAAAGTTGATTATATTTTCTTCTTAAAATACCTCCTTTATTTGAGTTCTTGGACTTAATCATCAATTCTTCTCTGACCTCTAAGTGTGGAATGGCCCAAAGCTGAGTTCTCTTTCTTACTCACTCATTCCCTAGGTGTTCTCATCCAGTCTCTTGGTTCAATATCATCTCTGCTAACAGCTTCCTGGTTGCATTCTGTTTATTTTTTTAAAGATATATTTTATTTATTTGAAAGACAGAGTTACAGAGAAAGGTAGAGACAAAGAGAGAGGTCTTACATCAACTGGTTCACTCCCCAGACGGATGCAATGGCCGGAGCTGCGCCGTTCCAAAGCCAGGAGCCAGGAGCTTCTTCCGGGTCTCCCACGTGGGTGCAGGGGGCCCAAGGACTTGGGCCATCTTCTACTGCTTTCCCAGGCCATAGCAGAGAGCTGGATCAGAAGAGGAACAGCCAGGACTAGAACTGGCGCCCATATGGGATGCCAGTTCTTCAGGCCAGGGCTTTAACTCACTGCGCTACAGTGCCGACCCTTGCATTCTGTTTAATTCTATCCCACGAACTCTAGATTCAGATATTCAACAGTCTAGACCACGATTTCACCTGGATGACCAAGACACTTCTCACACCTCAAATGGCCACAATTTTTCCTCCTAAAATAGGTTCCTTTCATAACCTTCTCTTCTATAGGAAGTGATTCTATCTTTCCAATACACAGGCCAAAATCCCTTATCTGCTCTCTTCCTTTCAGACTGTTAAGTTCTATCCATCAGCAAGTCTTGTTGATTCTACCTTCAAAATATATCCTGTCTTCACTACTGCAGCCTGGTCAAGTCCTCCCACTTGGATTATAACATGAGTCATAACACTGCCATTCTCTCTCTCTCTCTCTCTCTCTCTCTCTCTGTTTCTCTCTCTGTCTCTCTGCCTTTTGAAATAAATCAATAAATAAATTATTTTTAAAGATAAAGGAGAAAGAGTTGAAAGTGGTTGCCTCTAGGAAGAAAGAATTTGGGGATGGGAAGGAGTAAATCAGGGAAATATGTGGCTTTTTCTTGTTTTGAGCATCAGAGTACAATTTGACTGTGAAAGAATTTTGCTTTGATAAAAAGTGAAATTTAAATTCAAAAAGAATATTTAATATTCAAAAAGAATGAATAAAGTACAATAGGAGATTCTAATAGACTTCCTTCAAATCAGTGAGATCCTGGAGACAAAAAATAGAGACACAGAGGAACTGAATATTACAGTCACCTCACTTCTTTCAATAGCTGGAAAACTTGACATCCATTGAAGGACAGATGTATTACAAAAATCGATCATGTACGTTACTGCAAAGAAAACCTCAAGAAAATATGAAGAGTAGAGATTTTACAGATCTCCTTCTCTAATAAAAATCCAATAAGATTAGAAATAAATGATAAATAAAAGGAGCTTTGGAAATTTATAAATTCCTTCTGTCTCTTGATGCAGCCTAGCTTTCAACAGCACTTTCTCCCTGGGGATACAATACATAAAAAGCTTCATTTGACAGTCAAAGCTGAGTGATGACTTTGGTGTTCTAGCCAGTGACCGCCCTGCCCCTGAAGCACTGGAACTCATTGATTAAAAGGATAGAGAGCCATATGGCATCTTGATTTAAGGGAAATAAAAAATACATTAAACAATTCTTAAAATATCATATCCATTATTCATAAGGGTGGCCATTACATTACATCCAGAGCCACAAGATGTCAATCAACTGATGGAAAAGTGCAGAACTGCAGATCTCAGTTGCACCTGTTGGCCCATCCTCAGCTCCTCTGGAAGGACTTATAAGGAGCAAGGCAACAAGATGAACTAATGGATGAGATTCCAACGCCTGAAAAAAAGTCTTCAAAGTGTCTGGATCAGCACCTCTCAAAATGTTGGGCATGTTAAAATGCATAGTCCTAGGCCCCAGTCCAGACTGCTTGAGTTAAAGTGCCTGGAAGTAGAGATCAGAAATCTACATTTTCCAGCTGGCTTTAGATGGACTTTTAAGAATGTTGGAGTTGGAAAACATGTGAATTACATAACCCTCTAATGGGAACCATCTCACAAATATTCCAGGGTGGTTTTGTAGATTAAGATGGTGGCGTAGGGAGGGAGTTTGCTGCTCTAGTCTAGGAGAAGATACTTTTTAAAAAGTGGAAAGAGTGCAGTCTCAGGGAAGAGTTAGGGAGGAAACAGTACAGGAAATTCTGTGCAAACTGGAGGACCACAGTGGACCTACTTGGAGGGTGAGGACACACAGAACTGAGGACCCCATTAGCCGAGAGCCTCCACACCAGAGTTGGAGAGTGAGGTGAGACCAGACTGCAGCAGCCCATGCCACTCATGAAAAAGCTTCAGGAAGACCCTAGAGAGAATCCAGATTGAAGCCCCCTCGGGGATAGTCTACCTGCTAAACTAGAGAAAAAACAAAGGAGGAGGGGCATGTTTAGTCTCTTCCTGATCACCCTGCAACAACATCCTGTTACAAGCTGATAGAGAGCAGGTGCCATTTTGGACATATGTAACAACTGTGCAGGCTCGTGTCCATCCCCAGCAACCAGCCAAGCAGAGACTCCTGGGTGAGGTGGAGAGAACAGACAGGGGTCTAGATTCCTGGGACTGTGGGAGGCTTGTGTGCCAAGACTGTGAAAACACTAAGGCTGCCTGGGAGGACTCAGGGTGTGGCTTGGACTTTGGGCAGTCATTGTGGGAGGCTCCACATGATCAGGACTCCCTGGTTACTTAGCAAGGAACATTGCTGGGGAATCTGAGTTTACACTGAGGATTGCACAGATCCTTTGTGTGGTCCTTGTGGCAAAGCAGATGAATAATATACCCCATGGGGCAAGCATCCAGGCACTGGTCTCCTTTGAGGAGAGGAGTTCAGCTGAGTCTATGCCAACAGACAAGAACAAACCTCTCCTCTAATTTAAAAAAAAAAAAAAAGAGATTTACCACACCAAACCTCAGTGTATCGCCTCAGACACGCCCTTCATCCTGGAGCACTGAACAGAGCTCCTTGGCCACACTCACCACATACCTATAGCTATTCCCTGAAAGCAGACACTCTACTAATCCACACATAGTCCAAAGATAAATGCCACCAGAGCAAAAACAAAAAACAAAAAAACACAAAGAAACCAACGACTGTCTCCACAAATGTCAAATAACAAATGCACGAATTCAAGAAATAAGAATAAGGAAGACAACATGATGCCCCCAAAAGAACACAATACTTCAGTACTAGAGTGTGAAGATGATGAGATTGAAAAATGCCAGAAAGGAAATTTAAAAAAAGTGATTATAGGATTACTTAGAAATAATCAGAAGCAAATTCAAAAACTAATGAAATTCATACATAACATGAAAGAAAATTTCTTCCATGAAATTGAGATCATAAAGAGAAATCAAAATGAAATTTTGGAACTCAAGAATTTAATAGAAAAAATAAAAAAGTCAGTAAAAAGCCTTAATGACAGAATCAGTAAAGTAGAAGAAAGAAGATCAGAAGCCAAAGCACAGGAAATTATACAGACAAGCCAAACACAAGAAGGAGAAATTAGAAAACTAAAAAACACTGTTGGAAATCTATAGAATACTAACAAATGACTCAACATACAGGCTCTAGGAGTTCCTGAAGGCGTGGAGAGAAAGGATTAAAAGGCTTTTTTAGTAAAGTAACAACAGAAAATATCCATAATTTGAAGAAACGGTATCCAAGTACAGGAAGCAAATAGAACTCCTAATAGAAATGACAGAAAAGATCTTCATTATGATACATTGTAATCAAACTCTCCACAGTAAAACATAAAGAAAAGATTCTAAAATGTGTATAAGAGAAATGGCATACTACTTTCAGAGGATATCCAATTAGACACAACGGACTTATCATCAAAAACCCTACAGGCTAGGAGAGAAGTCCAAGTCTTAAGAAAAAAAGAACTGTCAACACAGAATTCTATACCCTGCAAAGCTCTCATTTATGAATGAAGGTGACATAAAGACCTTCCCATGACAAAAAGAAATTGAAAGAATTTGTCACCACCCGTCCAGCTTTGCAGAAGATGCTTAAGGATGTGCTGCACACAGAAACACAGAAACATGGTCATCACTATGAAAGAAGGCAAAGGAAAGAAATCTAACAGTAAAAGTACAAAGAAAATACAAAGTAAAAAATAGGAATAGTTATGGAAAAATGTTATTGATAAGTTGTTACTTATCAATAGTCAACTTGAATGTAAATGGCCTCAACTCTCCAGTTAAAAAACACAGATTGGCTGAATGGATTAAAAAACAAAACCCATCTATTTTCTGCCTACAAGAAACACATCTCACCAACAAAGATGCATGCAGACTGAAAGTGAAAGAATGGAAAAGATATTCCATGTATAGAAACCAAAAAAATGCTGGCATAGCCATCCTAATAACAGACAAAATAGATTTTAGCATAAAAACTCTTTAAAGAGACAAAGAAGTGCATAATGTAATGATTAATGGATCAATTCAACAGGAAGATGTAACTGTTATAAATGTATATGCACCTAATTACAGGGCACCTAGCTATTTAAAAGAAATGTTAAGGGATCTAAAGGGAGACTCAAATACAATAGTAATGAGGGATTTCAATACCACAGTTTCAGCAATGGACGGATCAACCAGACAAAAAATCAGTAAGGAAACAGCAAAGTTAATTGACACTATAGACCTAATGGACCTAACAGATATCTACAGAACTTTTCATTCTACAGTTGCAGAATACACATTCTTCTCAGCAGTTCATGGAACTTTCTATAGGATTGATCACATGCTAGGCCATAGGTAAATCTCAGCAAATTCAAAAAAATTGAAATCATACCATGCATCTTCTCAAACCACAATGGAATAAATCTGGAAATCAGAAACTCAGGAATCTTTAGAACATATGAAAACACATGGAAACTGAACAATATGCTCCTGAGTGAACAGTGAGTCATAGAAGAAGTCAAAAGAAAAATTTTAAAAATCTCCGGAAACAAATGAAGACCACAATACAACATATTAAACTTATGGGATACAGCAAAAGCAATGTTAAGAGGAAAGTTTACAGCAATATCAAGAAATACATCAAGAAATTGGAGAGGCACCAAATAAATGAGCTATCAATGCATCTCAAGGATCCACAGAAACAACAGAAACCAAACCCAAAACTAGTAGGAGAAAAGAAATAATTAAAATTAGAGAATAAATCAACAAAATTGAACCAAAAAACAAACAAAAGATCAGCAAAACAAAGAGGTGGTTCTTTGAAAAAATAACAAAATTGACGAACCAAAAGAGGAGAAAAAAGACCCAAATAAAAAAAATTAGAGGTGAAAAAGGAAATGTAACAACAGACACCACAGAAATAAAAAGAATCATCAGAAATTACTACAAAGAGCTCTATGCCAACAAACTGGGAAAACTAGAAGAAATAGATAGACCTTGGACACATGCAACCTGCCTAAATGGAGCCATGTAGACATAAAAAGTCTAAACAGATGTATAACCAAGACATAAATTGAATCAGTAATAAAGACCCTCCCAACAAAGAAAAGCCCAGGACCAGATGGCTTCACTGCTGAATTCTATCAGACATTTAAAGAAGAAATAACTGCAATTCTTCTCAAGTTATTCAAAACAATTGAAAGGGATGAAATCCTCTCAAATTCTATGAATCTAGCATCACTTTAATTCCTAAATCCGGAAAGATGCAACAGAGAAAAAGAAGTACAGACCAATTTCCTTGATGAATATAGATGCAAAAATTCTGAACAAAATTCTAGCCAATCAAATCCAATAACACATCAGAAAGGTCACTCACCTGGACCAAGTGGGATTTATCCCTGGTAAGGCAGGGATGGTTCAACATTTGCAAATCAATCAATGTGATACATCACATTAACAAACTAAAAAACAAAAACCATATGATTATCTCAATAGATGCAGAGAAAGCATTTGATATTGTACAATACCCTCCATGATGAAAACTCTAAGCAAATTGGGTATAGAATGAATATTCCTCAACACAATCAAGGCAATCTATGATAAACCCACAGGCAGTGTGCTATTAAATGGGAAAAAGTTGGAAGCATTTCCACTGAGAACCAGAACCAGACAAGGATAGCCACTCTCACCACTGCTATTCTATACAGTCCTAGAAGTTTTAGCCAGAGCCATTAGGCAAGAAAAAGAAATCAAAGGGATACAATTTAGGAAGGAAGAAGTCAAACTATTACTATTTGCAGATGACATGATTCTATATAGAGGGGATCAAAAAGACTCCACCAAGAGACTATTGGAACTCAAAGAAGAGTTTGGTAAAGTAGCAGGATTTAAAATCATTACACAAAAATCAACAGCCTTTGTTTCTACAGAAAATGCCATGACTGAGAACCAGCTTCTAAGATTAATCCCATTTACAGTAGCTACAAAAAAATCAAATACCTTATAATAAATTTGACCAAGGATGTCAGCCCCCTGTAAGAACACTTGGCTGAGCTGGTTGGAGGAGCCCTCTTATTTTTGCCTTCTATCAACTTCCTGCTATATGAAATGAGGAGGTGACAGGTGGCGATCCAGCAGGTGTTCTGGGTCATAAGATGGCCTTGAAAGATAGAACTGTTTCCTGCAGTTGGTAAACTGGCAAGATAGGAGCCCTGGCCGGCTCTGTGGCTCGATAGGCTAATCCTCCACCTTGCGGCGCCGGCACACGGGGTTCTAGTCCCGGTCAAGGCACCAGATTCTGTCCCGGTTGCCCCTCTTCCAGGCCAGCTCTCTGCTGTGGCCAGGGAGTGCAGTGGAGGATGACCAAGTGCTTGGGCCCTTCACCCCATAGGAGACCAGGAGAAGCACCTAGCTCCTGCCATCGGATCAGCATGGTGCGCCGGCCACAGTGTGCCGGCTGCGGCAGCCATTGGAGGGTGAACCAACAGCAAAGGAAGACCTTTCTCTCTCTCTCTCTCTCTCTCTCTCTCTCTCTCTCTCTCTCTCTCTCTCTCTCTTTCTCTCTCACTGTCCACTCTGCCTGTCAAAAAAAAAAATGATAGGAGCCTTGGTCCTTAATGATATGTGAAGATACCATGTTAGCCCCTGATAACCTACCTCTGATCTTGTTTGGGGTGAGAAAGAACTATATTTCTATTATATTTCAGTGATGATTATTTTAAATGTTTTCTTTTATAAAACTAAAAACCTTTAAATTGGCAGATAACATTATATGCATTTATTATATATAAAATGATGTTTTGAAATATACAGTGATCTTCAGAATGTCCATGAAAGATGAGAAAACAATGCTTTGATTTCAAACTTTTGTGCACCAAACTAAACTTATTTTTAATTCTATTTTCCATGAGATTTTTTTCTTAATGTGCTTATTATTTATTCAATTTATTTGAAAGAGAGGCAGAGAGATACAGAAAGACAGAGATCTCCCATCTGCTATTCCACTCCCCAAATGCTCAAAACAGCCAGGGCATTCCATGCGGGTGGCAGGACCCAAAAAACTCAAATCATCACCTACTGCCTCCTGGGGAAGCTGGAATCAGTAGCAGAGCCACAGCTGGAACTCAGGCTCTGTGCTGTGGGATGAAGGCATCCCAAGTGGCATCTTAACCACTGTGCCAAATGTCTACCCCTTCCAGGAACTTTCTGAAGTAGTCTTGTACATACATTGTGGAATAGCTAAATTTAACTAATTAACAATGCATTATCTCACAAAGTCATCACTTTGTGGTGAGAACATTCAAAATCAACTGTCTTAGCGTTTTTAAAGAACACATTATTTTGGTGTTAACTAACGTCAGTAGACCTCTTGAACTTCTAAGTAAAACTCTATTGTTTGACCAGCATTAAGTACATCCTTCTGTGCAGATAAACCTAATTCTGACTGGCATAGGTACTTAGGCTGATTCTAAGTTTTGCCATTAGAAGATATGCCTTGGTGAACATACTTCTTCAGACATCTTTGCATGCTGGTCTGAGAAATCTTAGACTCTATTTCTAGAATGAGAATTATCGATTGGAAGATTTCTTGATTGTTTCTGAAAATATCTTCTAATTCTGGAAGGTAGCCCTGCCATCAGGGCAGCCCTTCCTGCGAGGGGAGCAAATGAGGTGAGAGCCCACAAGCCTGCACATTTGCCAGAAACTCTACTGTGCTCTTCCCTTGACTAGAAGCACTGATGAGCCACAAAGTGATTTAAAAACAAAAAGCAAAAAACAATGAAACACTTGTGCTTCAAGCCCAACAGATAGTTACTTTTAACACTTTATTTGAATGAAGTTGCAAAGCAACAGATGCAAACAAACAAGAAGTTACTATACAGCGTCCATTTCCTTCCCTGATTTTAAAATATTCTGGAATATCTTTTCCCAAAGAAACCTTTTATTTAATTAGTACAAATTAAATAAGTACAATTTTAGGAATATAGTGATTCTTCCCACCATACCCGCCCTCCCACCCCAACCCCCAGCCCATCTCCTTCTCCCTCTCCCATTTCCCAGTCCCATTCTCCATTAAGATTCATTTTCAATTAACTTTTTACACAGAAGACCAACTCTATACTAAGTAAAGATTTCAAAAATTTGCACACATATCCACAAAAAAAAACCCAAGAACAAGTTTTACAGTTAATTCTCATAATACAACTCATTGAGGACAGAGGTCCTGCATTGGAAGTAAGTGCACAGTGACTCCTGTTGTTAATTTGAAAATTAACTCTCTTATGTATGACATCAGTGACCAATGGAGCTTGACATGAGCTGCCAAGGCTATGGAAGCCTTTTGAATCCACAAACTTTGTCAGTATTTGGACAAGGTCATAAGCAAAGTGGGAGTTATCTCCTTCCTTCAATGAAAAGTACATCCTTCTTTGATGGCCCCTTCTTTCCACTGAGGTCTCTTTCACAGAGATCCTTCATGTAGGACATTCTTTTGCCACTGTCTTGGCTTTCTACGTGCATAGTTTTTTGTTTGTTTGTTTGTTTGTTTGTTTTGACAGGTAGTGTTACCGACAGTGAGAGAGAGAAAGATCTTCCTTCCGTTGGTTCACTCCCCAAATGGCCGCCACGGCTGGTGCTGCGCCGGTCCAAAGCCAGGAGCCAGGTGCTTCCTCCTGGTCTCCCATATGGATGCAGGGGCCCAAGGACTTGGACCATCCTCCACTGCCCTCCGGGGCCACAGCACAGAGCTGGACTGGAAGAGGAGCAACTGGGACTAGAATCCAGCGCCCATATGGGATGCCAGCACCACAGGCAGAGGATTAACCAAGTGAGCCACAGTGCCGGCCCCCATGCATAGATTTTGTAACATGATTTTTTTCGTGAACTTTTTGAAGATCCTATGTATGCACAGATTTCAAAACTTTTTTGCACAAAACAAACACCTTTTAATTCATTTTCCACAAGATTTTTGAAATGCCTTCATATTATCCTTTGCATAGCCATGCATGTAAAAAGTATTCAAAAATCTTTTAAGAATACTTCTTAAGTTAACCACCATCATTGTCTCTGGGAAAGGGATGAAATAGAGTGAGACACACAGAGTTGTGAATTTAATCTGTAATATTTTACATTTTAACTAAAAAAGAGACTAAAAGTAAGTGCAACAAAATGTTAATGAGTGGTGGGAAAATAAGTTCTTTATCTTTGTTCATACTGTTCTGCATTTTGTTAATTTCCTAAATGGAAGAAATAAACAAGAAATAAATCAGGGGGCTGGCATTGTGCCATAGCAGATTAAGCTCTTTCCTGCAATGCCAGCATCTCTTATGGGGCTGGTTCAAGTCTTGACTCTTCGATTTCCAATCCAGCTCCCAACATGCCTGGTAAAGCAACAGAGAATGGCCCAAGTGCCTGAGCCTCTGCACCCATGTGGGAGACCTGGGAGAAACTCCTGGCTCCTGACTTCAGCCTGGCCCAGCCTAGTCATTTAGGGAATAAACCAGCAGATGGGACATCTGTCTCTCTCCCTCTAACTGTCCTTCAAATAAATAAATATATCTTTTTTAAAAAAGAAAGAACAGTGAGACATTGCAAGGTGAGGGGAGATACTTTGAAAAGTATCTCATAAAATGTTGATCAGTGTTTAAGCTTATAATAAAGCATCAGAATATATCCTGAAAAGACTGAAATGCTTGTCTTGAACAATTCTTTATTATTCTATACAAGATTGAAAAATGGACTTTCTACTTAATTGCTCAGAATTAGTAGAATTTTCATGGACAAAAAGAGCAAAGGAATATGTGATCTGAGTTGCCGAATGACAGACATCAAATGAGAATGAATGATATTGTTCTGAAAATTTATATATGGTGCTCTCTTGAACTGGGGAGCATAACATAGTACCCAGAGGAATCTCTGTCACTTATTGATGAGCCTTAGATTTTTAAAATTAGTTTCTAAGCCTCTTCAAAGAATCCAATGTTATCTTTAAGCAGAAAACTGGAGCACAAAGAAGTCATTTTCAAAGAAAATTAATTCAGAGTTGTCTTTTCAAAAAAAAAAAAAAAAGCATGAAGATTCTTAGTTTGGAGAAAAAAATAAAACCAGTAGTGCATCTCTCTGAGTTGTGCTTTGGATCTAAACAGTTTGATTTGTCCCCTAGAGGGTTAATAGCTGTTCTTGGTTAAAACGCAATAGCATTTTCTAAAACCTCCTCCTCTTTATGAATTAAGTGTCCCACATAAACTTGAGCTATGGTGTTCTTGAAGTTGATAAATAGGAGATCTTTATTAACTATAGAGGAAGATTGTCTTGGTCCACTCTATTACCCTGTTCAAAAAAACTGCAGTCATTGTATTATGCTTAGTTAGCATCACTGAAGCTCAGACAATACCCATTCATGCACTCTTTTGGATGGCTGACTAGTTTTCTCAAGGTCATGTGGGGATATGGCTCAGATACAAGTGGAAACCTGAGGTTGGCCTATGACTACTAAAATTACACTGGGCTCTTTGTGTAGGGTCCCTCAGTCATCCGTTTCCAAATTTTAAAAGTTCTCCATTCACCTTGAAGCCTTTTGGCCGGTGAAGGCACGGGAACACGGATGGCTGAGCCACAGTGGGGCATCTTTCAGGCAAAACCAAGGGCGTTTTCTGCTCCTCAATTTTAGAGCATAAAATAGTAACCAAGGAGTCATGCTTCTTACAGATGGCCATGAAAGTGAACTCTGTCCTGGGTAAGGCTGCCTCTGTGTAAAGATTTCTTCCTTAGCTACCTAGAGTCTTTCATTAACCTAGATTTGGTTAGAGGGAAGATGACCTAAACCAAGCAGGCCTGAAGAGTTAGGCGTGGCATTGGCCAGTTCTGCTGACCCTTGTGCTTTTGTGTCACTGGCTCAGAGAAGTAACATTTTGATGGAGACACCAAAATAATGAATTGTAAAAAGTAAATATTCTCAGACAGTGGCCAAAATGAACATTCCTAGTTTGATGACCTATGGAAAGATTTCATGAACTTTAAAAGAAATGCATCTCCTACGCTGCATAGAACAAGTTCTGATTTCTAGGCATTTAGCAAGCCTACATTATTGCTCTCCAGGCAGAGATATGGAGTCCTTCCCGTCCACAGCTCTCGCCTTAGTGGTTTATAGGCTCACTGGTTTGGTTAGGAGGTCAGTTACCTCTTTGGAAAGTTATTTCAGCCTGGGATACAGCAGCCCATCCCAAGATTCAGCTTTGTCTTTTGATCCCTGAGTGAACAAATGCAACTTGACCCAACCTCTCTGTCTCTCTCTCCAACTCTGAAAAGCCTCCTGTTTTGACATCCCTGTGCCATTGAAGGCTGAAGCTGCCAAGGCAAAGGTGATTAGACTTCAGTGCCCCACCAGCCAGACAAAACCACAGGCCGGGTGCAGACATCTGTAGCTCAGCAACCCTTCAAAGCCCCCATTGTCTCACTGCCCATGAAATTGCTTGCCATATGATCTGCTTCTGTGAAGTCTCAGATCTCTGACCTCAGGCAGCTTTCTTTAAAATACGAGAAGGTGGCGTGGGAGTTCACCAGCAGCAAAACTAATCAAGTCTATTGAGATTCAGGATTTTCAAAGTTCAGGATCCAGGTTTGTCTCTGGACTCAACCCAGATGAGAAATGACTAAGGACTTTCCAGAACTGCCTCTGGGCATTAGCCAAGGGGCAGTGTGTGGATTAGTGTGTTGCCAACAAAACTAAGGCCTGCACTCTGATTCCTTGCCTAAGAATGTTTCTCCCAGGTTCAGCGTCAAGAAAGTACCAAAAAGGGACTTTAATCTGGGGTATTCCAGAATGTTCTAGAGATGACCCAGACTCTTCCCCCAAACCACACCATGGAGTAGCTCTCAGTGGTGTATCCTGGGGCCTGCTATCCCCTGCATGGAAGAGTACCTTCTGAATCCTATGCACTGTACTGACTATAGTGCCTGTAGCTGTTGAGTTGCAGATAACAGCAGAATGAAACGGAGGCCAGACAATCCTAACCAACATCTCACAGCTCAGAAGGGGCAAGAAGGATCTCAGACAGGAAGGGTAAAGGGAACCAAAGACAAACTTTACTACCTTTACCGTCTGGACTCCCATCCATATTTCATCAATCAATAGCTAGAGTTACTGCCTCAGCAAAACTGCTTGTCTAATGTCATGTAGTTAATGGAGCAAGAACTGAGATGGGAACCCACATGTTCTGTTTCCAGTCCCAGGCTCTTTTCACCAAATGATGAGTGCACCCATACATTGGTGACAAAAACACTGGATCAGGAATCAAAGACTCGCTTTGCAACTAGGAAGGGGTGTGTGAGAAACTCCTGAGGGCAATGAAATGCCTGTATCTTGATTGGCATGTGTTGGTTATGGTTACATAGATGGCATAGCTGTTTATTAAAATGTATCAATTGGACAGTGAAGTCCTGTGTATTTTGTGGGATACAAATCACACTGCAGCAAAATTAACTAGTTAAAAAATTAGTTTTCTGACCCCAGTTCTGGCCAAGTTAATTCAAGTCAACTCTGAGCTCCAGCCTTCTTGTCCTTACAGTAAGGTGTATGACGAGGCACAGCCCAAAGTTCCTTCCAGCACAACAATATAATTCCGTAAATAGGACATGTTTCTTTCATTTAAGCCTCTGTTTTGTGCACACTGGGTTCAGCAGCAGACTCAGACTGGTACAGAATTTATGGGGAGGAGCAGTCATTTAATGTGCAGAGGATCCAGTGCTCTAGCCATGCTTTTAAAAGCATGATTTGTTTTCCACCAGTAGCAAAATGCAACATGATCAAGCCAAGGAATGAGGATGATCTGGCCCCAGAGAAGTTGTATCTGCCACCAGAGATAACAAATTCCACATGGAGAATGGAGAAAATGTTTCCTGGACAATGGGAATGACTGACAGATATTAGATGGAAGGAAACTGAAGGCACTGCCAAATTCCACAATCAAATGCTGTTTCTCACGGTGAGGTCAAGCTGCCTCTAGTACAGTTACTACTTTTAAAATACAAAGGAACACGGCAGATTCAGGTGAGTGCTGCAGGCTTTGTAAAGAGTAAGTGATCAAAGGCCATTTATCTCATTTATAAATGAAATTTGATGACTATTAGAGCAATAAAAGTCATCAGAAATGAATTTGGAATTTGCTGATGAACTAAAAACTGAGAAACATCAAGAGGAAGTCTTTAAAGGTGGGATTCCCAAAACCCTTTGGATGTGAAATGCAAGCCACTGTTTGCAGGATTACATGTGCAAAAGGAAGGTTAAATTGGATTCTCAAAGGAGAATATTATGCCAGCAGCTGCTGTTGGCATTATTATAATATATTAATGAGAGTTTCAAAAGATGGAATATATTCACTGGCATTAAATCAAATGGTATCCAAAGACTAAGAATCTAAGAAGGAAATCTAACATAAACCAATCTCACTGAGTATTAATGAGTTTGCTTATGTAAACAGAACAGAAATAAGAGGCCTATTTGTATTTAAAATGAGTGGGGTTTGTTCTCACTTGAACTCCTTGGGGTATAATTCTGTGATAAACAACTTTGTATCAACTTGACTGAGCCACACGGTGCCCAGATGTTTAACTTAACACTATTTTGAGTGTGCCTGTGACTTTTACTGGATGAAGCTGTTATTTGAACCGGTGAACCACGTAGAGCACACTGCCCTCCCTGAATGGGTGGGCCCCACACAATCTAGTAGAAGCCTTGATCCAAGAGCAAAAGGCTAGGTAGGGAAAATTTCTCTCTGTGTCTGTCTTCAAGCTGAGACATCAATCTTTTGCTTTTTTTTTTTTTTTTTTTTAATTTTTTGACAGGCAGAGTGGAGTGAGAGAGAGAGACAGAGAGAAAGCTCTTCCTTTGCCGTTGGTTCACCCTCCAATGGCTGCCGTGGCCGGCGCGCTGCGGCCGGCGCACCGCGCTCATCCGATGGCAGGAGCCAGGTGCTAGGTGCTTATCCTGGTCTCCCATGGGGTGCAGGGCCCAAGCACTTGGGCCATCCTCCACTGCACTCCTGGGCCACAGCAGAGGGCTGGCCTGGAAGAGGGGCAACCGGGACAGAATCCGGAGCCCCGACCGGGACTAGAACCCGGTGTGCCGGCGCCGCAAGGCGGAGGATTAGCCTGTTGAGCCACGGCGCCGGCCAATCTTTTGCTTTTATACTTGGATTCAGACCCAGGTCTTACACCATCAGCCGTTCTGTTTCTCCCTGTTTTAAAACTCTCATTAGAACTGTACTGTATGCTCCTCTGGGTCTCTTGCTTGCCAACTAGATTTTGGGACTTCTCAGCCTCCATGATCATCTGAGCCAATTCCTTATTCATCTATCTACTCACTTTCATACAAAAGTACCTTAAAAATTCCATGGGAAAATAGAATTACAAGATAAGTATATTCTGGGGGGAAATTTTTGAAATTCAAGCATATTTTCTTTGTAATACATACTTTCCATGAACTCCATGAATACCTCCTCCTGTAAAAATATGAATATATATATATATATATATTTCCTATTAATTCTTTTCCTTAGAGAATCCCTCAAATGGTCCATTAACAAGTTTGCGATGGCACCATTCAACTATTTTTTAAGTATCAAAATTTACTTGGGATATAGCCTTTGATCTAGCAATTGCAAAGATAGTTGGACATGGTTCCAACAATTAAGCATATGGATCAGTCCACTACATCATTCCCAGTGAGTCTGTCGGTGGGGCCTGATGCAACAGAGGTGTTCACTGTCAAATTATTTGAAAGCTAATGAATGGGAACAAGGGAAATGTTTGCCATTGCAGGATGTTTTGAAAAGGTGTGTTACATCTACATGGATCAGAAAATATAGATATTATGTCCAAAATGACAATAGCAGTGTGTAGAGAATATTCCTATTTTTGGTAAGTGTACATGCCAATTTGTGCACATACATATACACATGTGTCTGTTCATCTGTGTGTTTCTATATAGACATGCTTAGAAGATGCTTGGAAGGGCACAGAAACTGACAATACTTGATGCTGCAGAAAAATGAAGCTGATAACGAGAGTGACAAGAAATTCTTCTTCAATGTTTGTTTTTTTAAACCGTGTCCTAATATTCCTTTTGTAATTTAAAAAAGCAAGACTAATACAAAGTTCATCCAACCATTTGATAATTATCATGTATTAAGCAATGTGCTAAATCCCTTCACAAATTGAACTGCTTATTGTCCCATGAAATTCTCTGTTATTGGTCTTATAGTTAGTGTTGACATGCTAGATGGTAAAACACTTTTTATATTATATGCCAACTTTATTATAGGTTCTGGGGATATCTATCAATGGCCAAACAGACAAAAACCTTGGCCCTCAGAGTTCTCACAGTCCACCTATTTAGATAAGAAATATTTCAGTCTAGGGCCAGAATTGTGGCACAGTTGGTTAAGCTGCCACCTGTGACACTGGCATCCCACATGGACAACTGTTTAAGTCTTTTGGCTGCTCCACTTTTGATCCAACTCCCTGCTAATGTGCCTGAGAAAGCAGCAGAAGATGGCCCAAGTGCTTAGGTCCCTGTACCCACGTGGGAGACTCAGAGAAAGCTTCTGGCTCCTGGCTTTATATGGCCCAATGCAGGTCATTGTGGCCATTTGGGGAATAAACCAGCAGATGGAGGGTCTATCTCTTTCTTTCTGCCTCTTCTTCTTTCTCTAAACTCTGACTTTCAAATAAGTAAATAAATCTTTTTTAAAAATTTCAGTCTGCATTGCATTTGTGGGGCAGTGATCTACTTCATGAAGTACAGTAGTCATTCTACAAATGCTCAAGGAGTGGTGGGCACACATGTGTATGTACATATATGTGTACACAATGTGTGTTCAAATAATAGTCTGGCATTCACTTAGATAACTTCACATAGTGAGCAGATGAGATAGGCATGAAAAAGGCCCTGGTAACACGTAACTTCTTAGTAAGAACCCTGCAGAACTTCAGAGAAGCTACTTTTTTTTTTTTTTTGACAGGCAGAGTTAGACAGTGAGGGAGAGACAGACAGAGAGGAAAGTCTTCCTTCCATTGGTTCACCCCTCAAATGGCCGCTTCGGTTGGCATGCTGTGCCAATCCGAAGCCAGGAGCCAGGTGCTTCCTCCTGGTCTTCCATGCGGGTACAGGGCCCAAGGACTTGGGCCATCCTCCACTGCCTTCCCGGGCCACAGCAGAGAGCTAGACTGGAAGAGGAGCAACCAGGACAGAATCTGGCACCTGGACTTGGACTAGAACCTGGGGTACCGGCGCTGCAGCTGGAGGATTAGCCTAGTGACCCACGGCGCCAGCTCAGAGAAGCTACTTCTGCTGCCGTTGCTGCTGTTACTCCATGCCAAACCCTCCAGACTGGCTGCGAGTCAAGAGGTATGTGGGTCCCTAAATCCTTATACTCCCCCTGAAGCCCATCCTTGACATTCCCAACCGGTAAGGGCTTGGCAGCACGTAGAGACAGAGGCTTGCATAGTTCACAAAAGAGAGGTTACAGATACTTCAGTCTGCTTTGTCATCCTGGTTCCCATTCTCCTGAGTCAGAAAGTTGCTCCTTCTAAGTCTAATGTTACAATTGCTCTGGTGTGTACCAAATCCCAAATGGCCAGGGATACCCTTAAGTGTGCACACACCGAGACACAGGTGTGAATCTCCCTAAGTACCTCATGCTTCGCAATCCCTTTCTGGCTCAGTTGACTGGGGGGCTGGAACTAGAACACAGCTCATCAGAGCTAATCTCTTGCTTTTCTGCTGTGGCCTGGAAGATTAAGCAGACAGCTTTTGGAACCACTGTCCTTACGGAGTCAGGAAAAGCTGCTGATCTACCTTCATGGCAAACAGACTTCTACTTCTGTTTTGCTATTTCTACTGTAATGAGACCAAGCCCTACAATCTTTCTCTCTGACTCCTTTGAGTAGCTGCTGCTCACCTTTTACCACCTTCTGATGATTCTCTCCCATCTGCAGAGCAGTAATAGTTACTGACTGGTGACGGCACAACACACCCCATACATACCTCTAACATTTTGTAGCAAGAACTCTTTCCATAGTACACATTACCCTCGAGGTCCAAGATCCAGATTTTCACTTAATTTTAGTACTAAAATATATTTAAAATGGTAGAGTTCCTTGCTTTGGTTCTTGTGAGTATAATCAGCAAACATTGATTTGTGCTGAAGTTAACATCAAGAATTATTGAACTGAGAGGTACACAATGCTCTGTTCTCCAGATTAGTCAATATTTACCTTGAAAAATAATTAATCTTGATGTTAAATAAAGCATGCACCAATGTATATATTCTTCCTTTGCTCCAAGTAATGAATATTAAATACATATGCACTTATATTATGTATATAAATATGTTATATTTATGTACATATGCATGTAAATTTATTTATATATAAAATACACTTTAAGAATCTAAGTAGAATATCAAAATTTGCCAAAAATGTTACATGAAAAAACCTGAAGTCTACCTGTGGTATTCCCCTTCCCTAATGAGCCATCACTTCCTTCTGTGGTCTTTGCTCAGAGTCCTTGCCATATGCAAACCATGGTGTTTCCTCATGAGGATTCAGGAGGAGAAAGATTAGAAGTGTCATCTCATCAACTGATCACCTCTGGATTTTAGACCTTTTTTAAAACATTTATTTGAAAAGCAGAATGACAGAATGATTTTTCATCTGCTGGTTTATTCCCCAAATGGCCACAGCAGCCAGAGCTGGGCTATGCTGAAGCCAGGAGCTAGGAACTCCATCTGGGTCTTCCATATGAATGGCAGGAGCCCAAGCAACCTGAGCCATCTTCTGCCTTACCAGTCATACTAGCAAGGAACTGGATTGGAAGCAGAGCATCCAGAACTCAAACTGGTACTCCAGCATCAGAGGTAACAGCTTAGCCCTCATCTCCACAAACACTGGCCTCACAGACCTTTTAATATCAAATCACTCTGCGTCACAACATGTCTTCCGTCCCAGCAAGAGCATGTGACTATGTTGGTTGTTAGCGGAAATGAGAACCACTTCAGACACACTGGTATACTCTAGGCCGAAGTCCACTTGTAACCCACCCCTGGAAAGCATACACCCATGTACTCAGACAGATGTGGCTGAGGCTAATCAGACTAATACAAATAGTATCAGCAATATTGAACTGTCATTTTAGTAATAATGCTAACACACATGAAGCCCTTTGCATGCACCTTGCTTTGCCCTTTTACAAGGATTGTCTCAGTTACTCTTTGCCTTAACCCCATGAGAACAATATTAATGCCACCATTTTATAAATGAAAAACTGAGGCTGAGATATTAAATACTTTGTTCCTGGACACATAATTATTAAGTGTCAGAACAGGAATTTGTATCAACTCTTTTGATGTAAAAGCCTGTGTTCTTGAAATTGTGCTGTTGTTTTTTCCTGACACAGAAAAAGTGGCATTGGGGCACAGCTGCCTTGAGAAGTGCTTTAAAAAGACATTAACATTGGAGTGAGCATTGCCTATCGTGGGCTTTGGAGAAGGGTGGTACTAAGGCAGAGGAGCTGGATGGCTGTTACAGAAAACACAAACAAGAGGAAGCAGAGAAATTTCTTATGCCTTGAGATTCCCAGCAGCTGGCTGTGAATTGTCTTGACCTCATCCCCATATTGTCCCAAAACCTTTATCTTGGTCCTGATAGTTTCCTTCTGAAAGAGGCCCCACTTTGCAACCTCCATCAAGAGCACACATGAAACTCGACACAGTTGTTACTGGATGTTGTGGGACAACTTGTTTGTATTGCTGCTGATAGAAATACAAACAAGAACTGCCCTGCACAGCTGGTGCTGTGATGTAGTGGGTGAAGCCACAGCCAACAGTGCTGACGTCCCATATGGGCACCGGTTCGAGTTCTGGCTGCTCCATTTCCCATCCAGCTCTCTGCTATAGCCTGGGAAAGCAGTAGAAGATGGCCCAAGTCCTTGGGCCCCTGCACCCATGTGGGAGACCTGGAAGGGGCTCCTGGCTCCTGGCTTTGGATTGGCGCAGCTCCAGCCATTGCAGCCAACTGGGGAGCGAACCATCAGAAGGAAGCCCTCTCTCTCTCTCTGCCTCTCCTCCTCTCTCTGTGTAACTCTGATTTTCAAATAAATAAATAAATAAATCTTTATAAAAAAAAAAAAAGAACTGCCCTGCAGAAGGGAGCAGTTTCACGTTTCACCTCTCCTTGTAGTAGCCTGCATGTCATGACCAGTGGGTACAAGGAAATACTAAGTCCTGAACGCCCTGTCTCAAGAAGGGACCCCTGTGACAAGTTATTTCAGCTCCAGGGGCCTCCGTGGGATGGACTGAGTTCTGCCCTACATCCCAGTTTGACTTAAGACCAACACTGATTCCCTCTCTCCCTAAAGGTGCCACTCCCTTTACTGTCTTACCTACAAGAAAACACTTGCTCCTTCTCTCTAGTGTCAACTATGTTCTGCAAGCAAGGAGACTGAGATTTTACAAGTCTGTGATGTGTGAATTGCTTCTTCCTGGGTGACTCACCAACACACCAAGATCAAGCTTAGGATAGATCCTAACTAGTAAAGAAGACTAAGGCTTCCAGGTCCCCATGTTCTGATCCTAATCACTCCATAAACAGTCCTGACTTGACCTTGTTCTAACCTTGCACACATAACGGGAAGAGTTGGCATCAACAGTGTAGGGGGCCAACGCTGTGGCATACCAGGTAAAGCTGCCGCCTGCAGTGCCGGCATCCCATATGGGTGCTGTTCGAATCCCAGCTGCTCTACTTCCGATCCAGCTCTCCGCTATGCACTAGGAAAGCAGTAGAAGATGGCCCAAGTCCTTGGGCCCCTGTACCTGCATGAGAGACCTGGAAGAAGCTCCTGGCTCCTGGCTTTGGATTGGTGCAGCTCCAGCCATTGCAGCCAACTGGGGAGTGAACCATCAGATGGAAGACCTCTCTCTCTTTGCCTCTCTTTCTCTCTCTGTGAAACTCTGACTTTTAAATAAATAAATCTTTAAAAAAAAGTCAGTGTAGGATCCTAACCTCATTTGCTGAACTTGTTGTAACATGGTGGTTTCATTACATCTTCAAACCTTAAATGCTGTTGACATCAGTAGAACACTGGTAGCATACTCTGAAGCTCCTTCCCCAACGGTAAAGGGTAGGATCTTGTAATCTTTGAAGTTGTTAATCTTGTTTTTGCAAGTATAGAATGTAATCTTTCTCCTCCTCATCCAAGAGAAATAAAATATGCTAGTAGTTTCATGAGAAAAATCTAGTGAAATTCTAGGGATCAACTGATATCCTCTTGGTGATTCTAAAGCAAAAGTAAGCAGGAGATAAATGGTCAAGGAAGGGAAATACATTTACTTACACAATACTGAATCACTGCAGCATGCTCATTGAGGGGTAGGCTTTTAGTGCAGCAGTTAAGATGCCCACATCCCAAATTAAAGTACCTGATTTTGAGTCCTGCCTCCACACCCTATTCTAGTTAATGCATGCCCTAGGAGGCAGCAGATGATGATACTTGGGTCCCTGTCACCCATGTGAGAGACCTGGATCAAGTTCCCGGCTCCTAGCTTTGGCCTAGTCCTGCCCCAACTAATGCAGACACTTGGGAAATGAATCAATGGATGGAAGATCTATCTGTCTCTCTCTTTCTTCCTCTTTACCTCCCTCTCAAATAAATTAATTTTTAAAAATTTTAAAGAGTGCTCATCAGTTTCCCACATATGGTCAAATGTGCCTGGAAGCAGAGGTAATGGATAAGTTGTAAATCAGACTAAGACAGGCCACTGTATCAGACTAGTCTCTTTTGTCTGAAACCAGTGGGGTGGAGGGTAGAAAGTGGCTTTTATCTTAATGGGTGTTTTTCTTCTTTCCTTGCCCTTTCTTTTTCTCTCTTTTAATAGGATATTTTCTAAGCTAGGAAAGGAAGGGCATTCAACTTTTCTGCTGACTGGCTTGTGCACAACTGAAAAGTCTAAAAGAAATTGCTGTATCATTGATGGAGCAGGAAAATCGGAAGACAATTTTCTTCCCAAAATGAGCTTTCTCAGCTGAGCCTCCCTTTGTAGCTGATGACCACACACTTTCCATCTTGGCATGTGGCCAGTTTTAATAAAATCCTATAGCAACGACTTGTTTTTCCAACACTCAGAAGTAGGCATTTTTGATGAGTTTTCCTCTAAGTTGCTCATTCATGATCATGTGTTTGTTCCCTTCAAGGATCCCATGAGAAAGGGCTCTTACCTCACAGAGGCAATATGTGGACATTTCTCTGGGATCAGAAGCATTTTGGAGCCCTCAGGTAATGCTCAATTAAAAAGGAGGATGTGAGTGACATTTGGACTGGTGGTTGGGAAGCCATTTGGGACACCATGTCCCACATCAGAGTTCCTGGGTTTGATCCCTCACTCCAGCTCCTGACTCCAGCTTGCTGATAATGCAGATCCAGAAGGCAGCAGTGTGACCCAAGCAATTGGATCCCTGCCACCTCTGCGGGAGACCTGAATTAAGTACCTGGCTCCCAGCTTTGGCTCCTGGCTCTGGCTCTGGCCATTGTGGCCATTTGATAGGCAAACCACTAGATGGAACTGATATCTCCCCCCACTTCCCTGTCTGTCTGTCTGTCTGTCTCTCTCTCTCTCTCTCTCTCACACACACACACACACACATACACACACACACACACACACACACACACAGAGAGAGAGAGAGAGAGAGAGAAGACAGGTGTGAAGCACTAAGGATCCGGGTCCAGCTCTCAGCACATCACTTCTGTGAACAGACACAGAACCTAGAGATCTGGCCAGAAAACCCAGCCACTGTGTTAGAGAAGGATGGATGAGCACAAAGATGCCTAATTTCAAGGAACTGGATCAGAACAAATAGAATTTGAGGCATTAGAGGGAATAAGGCGAGAGGGGAAGAAGGTAGCCAAAGAGAAGCACAAGCCATCTGTGTCCATGGGGCATTGGTTCCAGGAACCCCTGCAGATACCAAAACACACAGATGCTTAAGTTCCTTAAACAAAAGGCCATAGTAATTGTATGTGACCTATGCATATCCTCCCTCATAGACTTTAAATCATCTCTAGATTACCTATATTACCTAACATAGATGTAAATGCCCAGTACTGTTTAGGGAATAATGACAAGGAAGCAAAGTCTATACTTGTTCAGTACAGACATAATAGATTTTTCAAAGGTTTTTTGTCTATAGTTTGTTGAATCCTTGGATGTGGAACCCACAGACACTGAGGGTTACATGCATTGGTAATGCAGAGAGTGGATGGAGGCAGCAGAAGAAAGGAGGAAAGAAAAGAGAAGGGAGAGGAGGACACTGCCCCATTATTCACACTCTACATTAGGGTAAATTAGACCCTAGAGACAGCCTTGACCTAGGAAGTCATCAAGAATAGAAATGATCAATAACCAATAATCATTGATAAACAAGATAGTTTTAAACTACTTGCTAATTTTAACACCAAGAAACTGTGGTACATTAAGGCATAAATGATAAAAATCAACTTTTTAAAAATAAAGTGATTAAACTTCCTCAAACATATTCAAGGTTATTTATAAAATAAAAACAAGTCATGGAGTAGAAATTCTATGCATTCAGCAGCCAGAGATGTTGCCTAACGACGGAGCATAGTGGTATAGCCAGGTTTAGCTACCTCCTTTGATGTCAGCATCCCACATAGGCTCTAGTTTGAGTCCCAGCTGCTCCACTTCCAATCCAACTCCCTGCTAATGCACCTGGGAAAGCAACAAAAGATGGCCCAAGTGCTTGGGCCCCTGAACACTAGTCAGAGACCAAAAGGAAGCTCCCGGCTCCAGCCTGGCCCAGCCCTGGCCATGTGGGGAGTGAACCAGCAGATGGATGATCTCTCTCTCTCTCTTTTTCCACCCTTTCTCTTTGTAATCCTGCCTTTCAAATAACCAAACAAGTAAATAAACTTAAGAGAGAGAGAGAGAGAGAGAAATGTTGCCTAGTATTTGAGTGATTAGCATGTAAAGGGACCTTAGTGATTGCCTTTCCCAGACTTATTTAATCTGGAATTGCTCTATCACATCCTCAACATCTCTATGTACATTGGTTTCCCATTTGTATCTTGTCCTACCTGTAGAAACTACATTTAACTCTCCTGCTCTAGAAATCATACATATAAATAATGAACCCCATTGATTAACACTTACTACCAACTAAAATAATCCCATAATTATTCAGATAACTGTTGAGGTTAATAAATTATATCACAACCTCTTGGGGCAATTCTTCATGGTAGGTTCCAACTGTACTCCCAGTTATGAGGAAGCAAGCCAGGACTCCCAGTGCAATATATATTTTTTAATTTTAAAGATTTATTTTTATTAATTTGCAAGACAGAGTTACAGAGAGAGGTAGAGACAGAGAGAGTAGTTTTCCATCCGCTGGTTCACTCCCCAGATGGCCGCAACGGCCAGAGCTGAGCTGATCCGAAGCCAGGAGCCAGAAGCTTCTTCCAGGTCTCCCATGTGGATGCAGGAGCCCAAGGACTTGGACCATCCTCTACTGCTTTCCCAGGCCACAGCTCTGGATCGGAAGAGGAGCAGCCGGAACTAGAACCGGCACCCATATGGGATGCCGGCGCTTCAGGCCAGGGCCTTAACCCACTGCGCCACAGCACTGGCCCCTACATACTTTAATTTTAAACATCTACCTATCTATCTCTTTATTTATTTATGTAAGAGGCATAAGTAGAGGAAGAGAAAGAGGGAGCAAGAGACACTCCTACCTGCTAATTCACTCCCCAAATCCCTCAAGTACCAAGACTGGCCCAAGTTGAGGCTGGAAGCTGGGAGCTCAATCCAGGTCTCCCATACGGGTGATAGGAATCCAATCACTTGAACCATTGCTGCTGCTTCCCAGGTCTGCATTGGCAGGAAGCTAAAGCCAAAAGCTGGAAATCAGTAGAAAGTCCAGGCACTGTGATATGGGAAACAAGTATCCCAACAAGCATCTTGACTGCTAAGCCAAACACCCACCCCATCTAGTCTAATGTTACAAAGAGATTTTTGGCTTTTTCAATCTTTTGCTTAAAATCCCCTTAAGGATTTTGCTCCCAACTCCAACTCTGGACCTGACATTGTAGGAGTGAACCAATAGCGAGCATTTGGGAAAGAACAGTTTCTCTGCCTCTAAAACTTTTAAAATTTTCCTACCAAGTATTCACTTGGACTATCAAACCTTCTTTTATTCACTTATTTAGAAAAATAGAGGGAGACAGAGATAGAGATTTCCCATCTACTGGTTCACCTCCCCCCAAGTGTCTATAATGACAGGCTAGGACAGGTTGAAGCTGAGAGCCAGGGAATCAATCCAACTGTCGCATGTGGGTAGCAGGGACCCAGCATCTTCAGCCATCACCTACTGCCTCCCAGAGTGTGCATTAACAGGAAACTAGACACAGCGACAAATCTGGGACTCAAACCTAGATACTCCAATATGGGATACAGGCATATTAACTAGCATCTTAACCTCTAAGCCAAATGCCAGTCCCCAAAAATCTTCCTTTAAAATGTAGCACTCCACCTATACCTGAATGGGTCAAGAGCCAATAGTGTACAGAGTGTCCCTACATTCAGACATTACAGTTTATTACAATCGATTTATCATTTCTTTTTTTCAAATTCACATTCTAAGGTTTCATTCAGAGATACAGCAGGGTGAGCTGGCAAGAGAAGGGTAAGTCATTCAAAGCAGTTTGGTAGAGAACTGAGTTCTGATCTTGAGGATAAGGGTATTGAGCATCCAGAATGGAAATAGGCCCAGGGAGTCAGGAGACAGCATCAAAGGGGCAATAAGCATAGTTAAAGACCAACTCCACAATTTTCCAATGTCTACATTTAAACCAACCAAAGCAAATCAGGCCACCTGAGTCTTTTAGTTGGCTTGTGCTTTGATCATATACCCAGACTAAATTATTGTCTTCAAGT
Organism: Sylvilagus floridanus; assembly: GCA_949820135.1. Classification (NCBI taxonomy): domain Eukaryota; kingdom Metazoa; phylum Chordata; class Mammalia; order Lagomorpha; family Leporidae; genus Sylvilagus; species Sylvilagus floridanus. Next base: position 32,013,677 of record OX463243.1, read on the forward strand.
AATCTAAAAGAAAAAAGATAAATACTGAATTCCTTCAGCTGATTGCCTAAGCCTGAATTCTCTCAAGTGAATCCAACGCAATGAGTTGAGAGGGAAAAAAATTCTCTTATTATGGGAGGAAAGGGGGTCTTTCTGTCTATGCCACACCAAATAATCAGTCGACTAGATTTTCCTGCCTGAGATGACCCAAAGCTTGGATGTAAGAAGACACAGCCTCTCTGTTTCTTTCCTGTACTTGGAGAAGGAACGTTCCATTCCACGCAATTCATGAATTTTAAAAACCATGAACCTTCCCTCACATTCCGGAGGAACACAAACGTCTTCCTGTAAGAGAGCTGTTCAGAGCATAAATGCTCAAGTGATTGCGATGGTGACAGGGAAAGGGCTTTTCAGACTGTCTTTGTTCTGTGCTGGCTGGAGAGTCCAGGCTGTAGACTGTCAGTAGGGTCTGAGCATATGGTTGGACACAGAAATCAGGGAATGAATTTACCAACCACCAACTGCCATAACGGCCTTATCCCTGGAAAATGGCCAAGCTGTTGAGCCAACTCCCAGTGCCGCCATGTTATTGTTAGACAATTGGCCAACAGAAAGTTACATGGCCATGGAAGACCAGTAGCTCTCTCTTGTGGTGGAGCATAATAGCTAAATTTTCTTCTGCTTTTCCTCAGAAAGACATCCCTGAATTCCAGGAACAAAGGATAAAGGCACTTCCTAAATGAATCCTGCCAGCCCACTTCAGCTGTTACCTTTACCTATACATTTCCAGTAAGCTAATATTTATAGCCATTTAATTTCAATGACAAAAATCATTCCAGTCAAACTCATAAAGCTCTCCAATGTTTCTCTATGCCATCAAAATTAACTTCCAGTATCATCACCATGGTTTGCACACTGTAAGGCTCTATCCCATCTATTTCTCCAGCTCTCTAGCTGCATCACATTGCCATGCTCCCCCTCATTTTACATTAATTGAGCTCTCCTCCTTCAGTATTTTCACACTTGATTGGTGCTTCTGCTGAGCATAATTGTATCTACCCTCCCCTGGCTTAATCCCATCTCACCTGGCTAAGTCTTTCGGATTCTTTAGGATTTAACGTAAACACTGCCACCTCATGGAGGCCCTACCTGATCCTCTAAACTAGGTCCACGCCTCAATCTTCCTTAACATCCTGACATCCTTACCTAATAATTCATGACATTGAATCATAATTGCTTACTTAATGTCAGCCTTCCCCATTAAAAAACAAAATACTCTCTACGGGGCAGATACTGTGTCTGATATTCACCTCTTTGTCCTCCATACCCAACACAGGAACAACATTTATTTAAAGAGTGCATTGCATTCAAAGAATCATCAAATTCTAGGATGGAAAAAAGTGCCACATATGGACCAGATACTAAATTCAGTACTTGCACACCTATTGTTTAATTTAACTTCCAGCCAATACAACCAGGGAAAGCACTGTCTTCCATTTATAGTGAGGAAACTGAAGCTCAGAGAGTTTAGCATTTACCACCAAGTGTAATTCCAAAGCTCTCAGGCCTTCTGCAGTATGATGCTTCCTGTTAGGTAGGCCAATTTAACCACAGTTTGTTCTTACTAATTCATATCAATAAACACATCACATGGTATGACTGTTCTCTGATGGTGAATAAGTCTAAACTCATTGGGCTTTAGGTGATGTGGGGTTTTTTGTTCTTACATTTTAACAGGGATTTCTTCTGATGTTCTCAGTATTTCCAAGGAAAATAACTTAAGTCATCCCAAAAAGTCCTTATTAGTGAGCTTTCTCAGCCAGAAGGCAACAGAGCATCATAAGGCAAAGAAAGTACTGAGTAAGCAGTCCATGAGATTCCTATTCTCAAGCCAAGAACTGGTCTAGCCCTGATGTGTGACTTTGACTAAATCACTGCATGTGTCCGAACTGCAATTCTTCATCTTTAAAAAGAAGATAGAATAATGGCCTGGAATGCATGTTGAAGGAGCCTCTAGCTCTCAAATTCTGTTGTTCTAACTAAAAAGGGAGATGCTGTCTACAAACTCACTGGCTTGTTCTTGAAGCAAGCCGGTGGTTGTTATGCAATAGTAAAAGATCTACACAAAGCTTTTCAGTTAGAATAATCAAAAATCTTGCTTATGTTAGCCAAGGGTTTAATTAAACAGAACAAATAATGCCCAAAAGAATGTTGTTTGCTTTTTTCCTGAAAATTCTCTCCAGTTATCTGCTTCTGAACTTAGAAAACTAGACTCCAAATTCTAATCAGATCCCAAATGGTGCTTACATATTTTCTTGTTTTTGTATATCTTTGGAGATCAGATTCATCCAGACATTTTTGTATAGTATTAAGAGATTCTCTGGTATCTTTGCTGATCAGGGCTTTGAGGTCCTCCCATTTTAATAATTCCTGATGGATTGTTCAGCCACAAGTCTATGTCTTCTGAAGAAGTATTCCCAAGAAAATATTAAGAATCCCACGAAGTGAATATATCTTTCCAATCTACTTGTTCTCTGAAAAACTCATATTGCAGCCAGTTAGCTCTGATTTTGGATAAAGATACCTAACTTTCTTGGGCATCTCATCTGTAAAATGAGAACAATAATATCAGCTCTATCTTTGCTTAAATAATGAATTGTACAATGTTCATGAAAGTACCAATCAAAAGGCAGATCTCTGTTGTTTCTAGAACTTTTCATAAATTCTACCATATATTCAAAAGTGTCTGGAGAAAGTATAGTGTCCTGGAGAGAACATTTGCCTGAGGGTCGATAACCCAGGTGTGGCTCAGCTCTTATATACTCTAGCTCTAAGTCTTTAGGCAATAAGTTATCCTTCTGTAGCCTCCACTTGACATCTTTCCATGGAGGATTGTACTAATTGTGTGCTGAACACATGTGCATATGGCTTACAGGCTCACCAACCTAATCAGAATCCCAACGCTTGACAGGTTGGAACCATGAACCAGATCTCAGTATAGTTTACCTAGCAAAGCACTATATTCATGGCCATAAAGCCAACAATGAGTAAAAATAAAACATGCAGTTACAAGAGAATGTAGGTAGAGACACAGTGAAAAGAACTGGAGACCAGAAGAGAAATCCTAGTCAATAGCACATCATGGTCACCCAGAAGTTACCTCCGTAGGCTTCTCAAACTGTGGGGAGCTTCCTCTTCCAGGTGACAGCTTTCTGATGAGTGGGTAGCATCAGCCCCTCAACTTCTCCACAATGAGCAGCTTGTTCTTCTAGCCCTTCACCACGAGCTGTGGTTCATTACCTCCTCATGATCCCATGGCTGCTGGCTTCTTCTGTGCTTCTCGTTAGATTCTCAGTTGCAAACCAAGCACTTTGTCTCTCTTAGTTAAATCTATTTAGATTTGGTTCATAATTCTGGGCTTATGTTTTCTTTCAACCAGTGTGTGAAGTTTGAGGTAAGTAGCCCCTCTGGTCAACCAGACTTATTTCTTGAAGACTTCAGAAACAGAGAATTAGAAAATTCTGGGCATTACTTCCAGGGTGGCTCAGGATAAACACATATGATTACACAGGAATCACAAATTAGTGAAACTTCAAAAGGTAAAAAATCCAAAAAAAAAGACTCCCATTTTTGTAAGGGAAAGGGGAAATGCAAAGATAAAATACTGAAGGTACACACCCCCAAATGTCAACATGGCCCAGGATGAGTAGAAACTTACTTCACTTAGATTTTTCGTTTTGCTCATCTATATTGCCTAAAATAATGACCTTCATAAGAAGAAAAGATATAAAACTATCAGGTTCTTTAAAAGTTCACATAAACTTTTTGGTCAGGCTTGGCAGTTCCTCTGTGCCTCACAAGAGTAATCACAGTACTTCCACTTGCTGACTCAGTGCCTGCTCAGGACAAAGCCTGCCTGCCATCTAAGTAGCCATAGTGCTCTGTCTAGGAGCTGGTACTACTGAGTCAGTCACTCTTAATGGCTGTCCCTCAGCCCCACCCCAGTTCTTCTAGCAGATACACCTCAGTCTGAAAACCCAGGCTTTCTAAAATCCTCCCCACAAAGGCCAATTCCTTCGCTCAAGCTTCTGCGGCCTCTGTTGCCCTGGATACTCCCTGACCTAAGGGTTGAAGTCCTGCTACAAATTCTGGCTGAGTGACAGAACCCTGATTCTGTTCCCTGCCTGGACTTGCCGGCAAGGACACACCCCCAGCAGGTGCCCCTCCCTGCTGAACCCTTGTTGAAATCTATTTATTGGATAATTGCTGCCACCGTCAAATTGACCTCTGTCCAGTGCCTTGTCTCTCTCATCTTTCTAAAACATAGAATTCACAATATGTTGCCTTTCTTGCTGTTTCTCAGGGGCTCCCCCCTCCACTTCCTACAGAGTAAATTTCAAAGCTTTCTCCTGGCTCAAGGCCTTGGAAACCTGATTGTTTATATCAAAGATAAGAGGTCATATCTAGTCCTTCTGTGTCTCACACAATAAATGTGGAAAGAACTGAATGCTATTTGCTCCACCAACACAATTTCAGATCTTTATTCCACTGTCTGCTCACACTCTCTTTAGCCTTAGCTGCAGTTGTGTCTTTTCAGTTTTCTTCTGGTCTGGCCACCACAGGTGGGTTCAGTCCTTGGTCTTACCCCCCCCCCCCCTTGTGGGATCCTTGTTTTAAAACCATGACTGTACCTCTAACTGATTCTTTCTATGCTCTGAAGGGTGGTAAAGTGTCCTGAGGAGGAGGTATTAGTCTAGAAAGAGTACATGAGGGAAAAGTCAGTGCCAGCATTGTGGTGTAGCCCTGAGCAACTGTGCTGGGCCCTGTGCTCAGAAGTTTTGGGGCCAGTGCTGTGGTATAGAAGGTTAAGCCTCCTCCTGCGGTGCTGGCATCCATGTGGGCACCAGTTCAAGAAGTCCTGGCTGCTCTGCTTCTGATCCAGCTCCCTGCTAATGCTCCTGGGAGGGCAGTAGAGGATGGCCCAAATACTTGAGCTCTGCACCCAGCTGGGAGACCCAGAAGAAGCTGCTGGCTCCCAGCTTCAGCCTAGCCTAGCCCCAGTCATTGTGGCCATTTAGGGAGTGAACCAGTGGATGGAATCTCAATCTCAATCTCAATCTCAATCTCAATCTCTCTCTTGCTCGCTCGCTCTCTCTCTCCTTCTCTCTCTGGATCTCTGCCTTTCAAATAAACAAGTAAATCCTTAAAAAAAAGTGCTATGTACAGCTCTGCTTTTGTCTTCCTGAACTTCCTATTATACCAGTTGTATAAATCATGGTTTTTTTGTTTGTTTTCTGCATTTTATGATGCTTTGACATCTTGGGACCTCAGGAACCTAGGACAGGAATCTCTACCAGGGTCAGTTGCTGCCCAGCAATGGCAAACAATCTGCCTGGGAGCATCCTTTGATTTGCAAAGCAACCTCGCCAGAGTCAAGGCTCCAGATCGCCTCATCTGGCTTTTCTACTTTAGGGGCCAGTATGCCTATTCCCTAGGGACCCCAGGGCCAGTTATAAGACAAGTAGGGATCACTGTCAGAGCCCGGGGCAATGAAATCATTAAACTAGATGATCCTGGCAAGCTCATCTGACAACCATCCTTTGCCCAGTCCTTCTCATGAAAACTACAATAAAGGATCAGGCCCAGGTATTCCCATCACTCCTGCCTCCTGCCCTACACCAGTGCTTCCCCATGTGCCCCTGCATGGTGTACCCTGCCTCCTGTTTCTCAGCAACTGTGAGTTAGAAATGTCAAGAAATCGGGGCCGGTGCTGTGGCACAGCAGGTTAATGCCCTGGCCTGAAGCGCCGACATCCCACATGAGCACTGATTCTAGTCCCGGCTGCTCCTCTTCCGATCCAGCTTTCTGCTATGGTCTGGGATAGCAGTGGAACATGGCCCAAGTCTTTGGGCCCCTGCACCAGCGTGGGGGACCCAGAGGAAGCTCCTGGCTCCTGGCTTCAGATCGGCACAGCTCCAGCCATTGTGGCCAATTGGGGAATGAACCAGCGGATGGAGGCATCTCTCTGTCTCTACCTCTCTCTGTAACTCTGTCTTTCAAATAAATACAATAAAATAAATCTTTTTTAAAAATGTCAAGAAATCTGGGCCGGCGCCGTGGCTCAACAGGCTAATCCTCCGCCTTGCGGCGCCAGCACACCGGGTTCTAGTCCCGGTCGGGGCACCGGATTCTGTCCCGGTTGCCCCTCTTCCAGGCCAGCCCTCTGCTGTGGCCCAGGAGTGCAGTGGAGGATGGCCCAGGTGCTTGGGCCCTGCACCCCATGGGGAGACCAGGAAAAGCACCTGGCTCCTGGCTTCAGATCGGTGCAGTGCGCCATCTGTAGTGGCCATTTGGGGGGTGAACCAATGGAAGGAAGACCTTTCTCTCTGTCTCTCTCTCTCTAACTCTGCCTGTCCAAAAAAAAAAAAAAAAAAAAAAACCCTCACGCTTGACACAATAAAATGGCACAATGTTATCTGACAATTTAAAAAATAAAGTTAAGGGCTGGCACTGTGGCATAACGGGTAAGGCCTCAGCCTGCAGTGCCAGTATCCCATAGGGGCACCAGTTAGAGTCTCAGCAGCTCCACTTCAAATTCATCTCTCTGCTATGGCTTGAGAAAGCAGTAAAAGACAGCCCAAGTCCATGGGCCCCTGCACCCACATAGGAGACCCAGAAAGAAGATTCTGGCTGCTGGCTTTGGATCAGCACAGCTTTGGCTGTTATAGCCATCTGGGGAGTTAACCAGTGGGTGGAAGACCTCTCTCTGCCTCTCTTTGCCTCTGCCTCTCTGTAACTCTTCCTCTCAAATAAATAGATGTCTTTAAAAAATAATAAAGTTAAAATTTAAAATTAGCATTGAACACTATAAGGATGAATGGCAAAATTCATGCTAATTATTTAAAACTTTAATTTTCATTACTCAGAATGGCATCAAATAGCAAATTAAACACCATGACAACCTAAGAGAAAAGCTATGAAAGAAATGAGAATATTTTATATTTAGCATCTTTAATGTCACTTTTATGCTGTTTAGATCAAGGGACACAACACTTATATTTTCCGCTGTACCTACAAATTCTGCAGCCCACTCTGGGGAAAGAAATGTCACTTATTATCCTGACTACACCTGGGCCCTACTTGCACCACTGGACATGAGAAAGGGAAGTCTTACTGAGTGCCCACTTTGTGATGTGTTTTTGGTTGGCAGAATGAAAAGCAGGGTCTGGTTAGGAAAGAGATGGCAAGTTCACTGAAGGCATCCAGCAGGTGCGTCCTCACCGCCCAGGGCCAGGTGACACATGCTATTGTGGCAGGCTGCCCCATAGTACTGGCCATCAGGATGCTGATGGACAGAAGCCAGGCACTCATGGCCTGGGCCACCAATGTGCTGTAACTCAATAAAAATCACACTGGGTTTAAGGCCAAATTTTAACAAACATACTTAAAGAAGTTGGTTCAAAATTAAAACATCCTGATTCAACTGAGTTAGGGGACTATCTGATGACCAAAAAGAGAAAATCTTGCAAATGGTATTTGCTTGGGGAGATCCAGATCTGCTTAAATAGGTTCTCTTCCTGGAAACCCTTAAACATAGTCAAGAAAGGGGAAGATGCTAGAGTTATAGTAGCTCACGAACTCTTGAAGGGATCCTGTACTTTATCCTTACTTTGTTCATGTATTTCTCCCACCCCATCCACTCTGTGGCAAGCATCTCCCCAGGAAGTATAGGAACTACACCATCCTTCCCAACCTGCAGAGGGCAGTGAGTTCTCAGGCACAGGAATGACATGACGGCTGATGTTTCTGTCTACCTCAGTGCCTCATGCAGTGACTAGTACTGGGAAGCATTGCATAAATCTTCTCAGAAGATAAAACATGTACCAGAAGTAAAAAACACCAATTGGGTTATTAAACTTAAGGGTTTCTTTTTTTAAGATTTATTTATTTATTTGAAAGAGTTACACAGAGAGAGGAGAGGCAGAGAGGAGATAGAGAAAGAGAGAGGTCTTCCATCTGCTGGTTCACTCCTCAATTGGCTGCAATGGCTGGAGCTGTGCCTGATCCAAAGCCAAGAACCAGGAGCTTCTTCTGGGTCTCCCATGCGGGTACATGGGCCCAAAAACTTGGGCCACCTTGTGCTGCTTTCCCAGGCCACAGCAGAGCACTGGAATGGAAGTGAAGCAGCCAGGTCTCGAACCGGCACCCATATGGGATGCCAGCCCTGCAGGTGGCAGCTTCACCCACTAAAGTCCTGGCCCCACTTAAGGGTTTCTTAAGTTTCAAGCACATAAAAGCATGAAGGTTTTTTTTTTTTTTGAAGATTTATTTTATTTATTTGAAAGGCAGAGTGGCAGAGAGAGAGAGAGAGAGAAATCATCTTCCATTCACTGGTTCACTCCCTAAATGGCCACAATGACCAGGGCTGGACCTAGCTGAAGCCAGGAGCCAGGAACCCCATCTGGATCTCCCACGTGGGTGGCAGGGGCCAAAGACTTGGGCCATCCTCTGCTGACTTCCCAGGTACATTAGCAAGGAGCTGGGTGGGAAGCCGAGTCGTCAGGACTCAAACTGGTGCCCCAATATGGGATGCTGGTATTGCAGGTGGTAGTTTGACCTGCTGTGCCACAGTTCTTTGATTTATGCATAAACAGCGCTTCCTTATCTGAAGCTGGACTTTACTGGTACCAGGATGGGACCTGGGGAATGCCTAACGCTGTTGCTGGACATCACTGAGCCTTAGGTGCCCTACATGTGGGTTATGAACAGTTGACAACTTCTAAGTTCTGTTCTCAGGATCAGCATTTTCCCATCCCAATTTTATTCCAGAGCCATTTGGGGAAGTTGAGGACTCTCAGGACTCACTTAAGAACTACTAAATCAGAATCCAGGAGCTTTTCCTGAGCTTGTCTGGTATAGTTGATTCAAAGACCAGCATTTGGAAACAATTCCTCTGGGATAATAAACTGTGGAAGCTACACACATTTCCAGCATCATTCAATGCACACAAAGAATCCACTTGGATAATGCAAGGGTAAATCAAAGGCTAGTGAGGAAAAAATGAAATTAAATTACAGCTTATTTTGGTGTAAAACGTTTTGAAATCCATGCATCCATGGGAAAAAAAAGTTTATCAAAAATGCATTTTATCTAAAAAACACATGGTTTTCAAAATATTTTGAATCAAATTTATTTTTCATTTTCTACAAACATTTTATTTTCATTTTATTTTCTTATTTGAGAGGCAGAGGGACAGAGAAATGAGAGCTCCCATCTACTGGTTCACACTCCCAAATGCCTGTAACAGCTGGGTGTAGGCTGGAGCCAAAGCAAGAGCTGAGAACACAATCCACATGTCCCTTGTGGGTGGCAAGAACCCAATTACTTTGAGACACACTGCTGTATTCCCAGGGTCCACATTAATGCCAGAGCCAGAAATTAAACCTCCACACTCTGATGTGGGAGGCAGACATCTTAACTGGAGTCTTAACCATTAAGGCATAAGCCCACCCTAACATGAACTTTTTGAAGTTCACTTGCATTAACATTATGTGAAACCCCTGGCCAAATTCTCCTTTTGGGGTCTAAAAACACTTCTTAATTCTCAGTGTGAAATTAATGATTTTTCCTTATCTGGAGAAAAACATGAAAATTTCAAACTGTGATTATTGAACAACTTACACCATATGTATGCAGCATTTTGACAAGTGTATTTCACATCTTGCAACAAATGGAATAGGTAACGATGATGGTTTTGGGTAATATGAGCAACCTCTGTCCATATGCAGACCTCTGCTATTTATTATTGCCGCTAATATGCAGAGAAGGACCTCTCTGTTAAAACTGTCTCCATGGTTTTGTCTTCTAATTATCCAAATACCTTCACTGTCAGATGTTTCTCATTCAAGAGAAGTTACAGTTTACCTTCTGTGACTGCTCTTTAGGGACAAAACCCTCTATGTCCTACTCTCTACTCTGTCCATCACTCCAAAGCAAAAACATGGAAGTATTGGTGACCCACTTCTTAAATTAAAGATTTGGGTACTTATCTGAAATAAAGTAAGCAAGTGAGATAGGCAAAAAGGCAAAGAGATTTTCTATCCGCTGTTTCATTTCTCAAATGCCTACAAAAGCTAAAGCTAAGCCAAGCCAAAGCCAGAAACTCCATCCTATTATCCCTCATGGGTGGCAGGAGCTCAAGCACTTGGGCCATCTCTGGGTGCTTTCTCAAGTGCATTAGCAGGAAGCTGGATCAGAAACAAAGTTGCCTGGACTCCAGTTGGCGCTCCTATGTGTGATGCTGGCGTTGGCAAGCAGCTGCTTAACCCGCTGTGCCACAACACTGGCCTGCGTGGTCCACTTTGACTGTCCTCTGTGTTCTTGGCTGTCCTGAGACTTCTACTTCATAGCATATTTTAAAAGAACCAATATAGATTGTGAATGTGGATAGAATTTCCAAACAATTACTTGCCAGTTTCCAAAAGATCATCGCACACAGTTCCAGCTGAGACCCTTAAGACTGGGAGGCTCGCAACCTTAAGGTCTGCACAAGTAGCACAAGTTCTCTGCAGGCCAACAATCTGTCTGGACTGTGCAACAGCAGCAGGCAAAGCTCACACAAGGCTTCCTCACACCCCTTTCTTGGGGAACTCTCCTGACTCCCTGCTCTGTGTGACTCTAATGAGGCCGTCAATCAAGGCATCTCATGCCTCTGCCACAGGAGAGGAGTGAGTGAGAGCTAAGCTGGCAGCAGAGCCTGCTCATTTCCTGGAGGACTGGTCACACTCACAAAGCAGGCTTATGCAGGAAAACGGAGGCACTACCTAAAGGCCCAAAACAGTAAACGAGCTGCACTCAGAACTACCGTCACTCACTGTGCATCTCTCCCATCAACACACATGCATGCTCATGTGCACACTATGGAATCCAATCCATTTCTGCAATTTATTTCTTTCACTGAACATTCCATCTTGAGCATTTTCCCATGTGATGAAATCTCTTCCTGCAACTCACTGGCAAGCCTCTCCGTGGTGCTCCCCCACAACCTCTCCTATCGGGCCTTTGCTTCAAACTTTTCTCTTTCATAAATGAGGCTCTGATTGCTCTCTCTGCTTGATTTCAACTCTGTAGCCCATTCTCTCCTGACACAATGCATTGTTTGTTGTCATTTACCATTTTGCAAAACTGAATTTGAAACCGTTTCTGGAAAGCTGGTCCTCTCTCCAAAAGAGAAGGAAAATACCCAGGATTGAGGGGGTAGGGAGCTTCCATTGATCCTATAAAACTCCCAATATTAGAGGGAGAAATTTATCTTTTAATTGAAGATCATAACCTTCTTGTAGAACAGAACCTTGGCTATTTTAAGAGTGAGCCCGTAAGCGTAGAGAAAGAAGGCAGGTAAAATTACAGTATATACAAATGTCCATTTCACCTTCAGTGAAAACAATTTCTATTTTGGAATATAATGGCAAGGTTTCTTCTGTGTTCGTGCTACACTTAACCTAAGATTAATCTCCTTCTGTTGATTTCTCTGCTGGCCAATGCTCTCTCTAGACTGCGCAATGGTACCATCTTGTGGTAGATACAAAAGATGTTCAGCAGACACATGGCTTTCTAGTGTGTGAAGAAGGCATGAGACAGACCAACCAGGTACTACCACAGGGCCCTCTCTGAGGTAATGTTTGCTTCTAAAGTAACAGAGCATGCATATCCCTGTTTATTAGCTTTCTAAAAACATGTGCACATAAAGCAAATTTCCTATCAGAGAATTTCCTATCCCCAACTGGTTAACAATCCGGAACAAGGAGGAAAATTTCAAAACCTTCTGAAACACTAATGCTTGACCAAGAAAAGGATTGCATGACTATTTAACTCTCCTGAGACAGTAACTCATTCATAAGAAACTTGGGAGTAAGTGAGATGATCACAAGGGCCAGTCTTTGATCAATCAGATTCTAGCCACTTTCAGTGGCCTTGATCACTGAATTTCCTGGTTTCTGACTTTTTATCTGTAAAAAGCCTGAGATGTGGGCTTCACAGGAATGCTGAGGTCACACGTGGGAAATGTACTAAAATAGATTAAAATGTCAAAAAAATGTAATATTGCCGGCGCCGTGGCTCAACAGGCTAATCCTCCGCCTTGCGGCGCCAGCACACCGGGTTCTAGTCCCAGTCCGGGCACCGGATTCTGTCCCGGTTGCCCCTCTTCCAGGCCAGCCCTCTGCTGTGGCCCGGGAGTGCAGTGGAGGATGGCCCAGGTGCTTGGGCCCTGCACCCCATGGGGAGACCAGGAAAAGCACCTAGCTCCTGGCTCCTGCCATCGGATGAGCGCGGTGCGCCGGCCGCAGCGCGCCGACCGCGGCGGCCATTGGAGGGTGAACCAACGGCAAAAGGAAGACCTTTCTCTCTGTCTCTCTCTCTCACTGTCCACTCTGCCTGTAAAAAAAAAAAAAAAAAAAAAGTAATATTATTGTTGTTCAGAATGGTTAGGTTAGCAATCCAATTTTTTTTTAAAGAAAATGTTGCATGTGTGCTCCTTAAGTGTTCTCAGACATGACCCTAGTGGAGGAGAGATTGTTCCTAAAGAAGGAGCAAAGGGATCCTCTCAGGCAAAGAGGTTAGGAAGGAAATGGGGTAGCAGGGAAAGCTTCAGAAAGAAATGTTAGCCCATTTTTCAGGTGCAAACACTTCAGTCATTAGTATGATCCATAGAAGGCTCATGGAGGCTGACCACTCTTTTCCTAGGCAGAATCTTTGACAAATGGAGACGAATAAATGATTTCAAGTGCAGGACCCATAGAAGAGCCACAGAAGAAATCACAAAAGACTGACATGTTGCTCTTCATATTTAAACCTCATAAGACAAAAATTCAAATACAAAACTGAACAGCAAAGCAAATTTGACTTTTGCAGCTCATTTGCCACAAATGAAAACACACATCATGAAATTACTTTGTTTAATATTAATACGCCAAAGTGTATGGATGTAAACACATATATATCTTATAAAAATGAAATTTAATACTACTAGATATTCTTTTCTACCTGAGAAAGGGGGTGGGCATTTGGCATAGTGGGTTAGATGCCACCTGGCATGCCCACATTCCACATCAGAGCGCTACCAAGTCCCAGCTCTGCTTCCAATCTAACTTCCTACTAAGGCACATCTTGAGAGGTAGCAGATTTCAGCTCAAATAACTGCGTCCCTGACACCCATGTGCAAGATTCAGATTGAGTTTCAAGCTTCTGGCTTTGGCTTGACCCAGCCCTGGCTGTTGTAGTCACTTGGGGGTGTAATCTAGCAGATGATAAATGGTTCTCTGTCTCTCTGCCTTTAAAAATAAAGAAAAAATTTAAAAAGAGATTTTTTTAAAAATATGAGAAAGTTTTAAAGAGAAACTTTTGTGCTGGAATAACTGCCCTGAGACACACACATGTTCCTCGTGGGAAAGTATACAGGGAGTGATTTGGCAATCTGCATCAAGATGTTCACAAACACACACATTCATTGAGTTATCAAGTCCTCTGCTGGAGGATCAATAATGCACTGGTGACAAACACAGGCTCTGAGGCAGACCACCTGAGACTGCCTCCCAGCCCCGCCACTTTCTAGCCAAATAATTAGGCAAGAAATGGCCTAGACCTTTTGTGCCTCAGGTTCCTCATCTCTAAGTGGAGTAATAATGCTCTTGATATCACAAAGTAATATGGAGATTACTTAGTAACTACAGCCATGTGATATTAATATTATTGTTATTATGTGCATTATTAAAATTATCCAGCAATAATCTGGAAGTTGCATCTGTTTGGAAAATATTTATTGAGCAATATTTTTATTTGGGTAATGAAGAACACAACAGTCATAATCTCTGATCTAAGGAACTCATGATATAGTTGTAGAAAAATTATGCTCTTAGTTGTGCAGTTAGTAGTATGGTAGCACTCAGTATTATATCAATATTAAAAATATCCTGAAAAGTAAAAAGATTGTTCAGCATAATGTGGCTTAGTCTGCAGCCAGTAAAACATATGTTGATGAGACTTAGTTTCTTACTCTGGCAAATGGGGATACCAGAGTTCTCATTAAGAGAATCAGAATATCATGGAAACAAGAGGGCTTTGGAAATAAGAAAGCAATATACAAATGCTAATTATTACTATTTCTTAGGGTCTGTAGGAGCTCATGATGAAAACAATTTTTTATGAACATCTATTGAACATTCACCATGTGCCAGATACTACAAACATATTACCTCATTGAAGCAAGCTGGGCTGCCAGGCTCAAAAAAAAAAAATCACACAGTACCAATTACATATGATTTTCAGATAAACAATGAAAAAATTAGTGTAAATGTGTCCCAATTGTTATTACTCAACATTTATCTTAAATATTTGTCACATATTCGTACTAAAAAGCTTTTGTTGTTTATCTGAAATTAAAATTCAACCAGGCATCTGACATTTGACATTTATGTGTCAAACTACATCGATCCTATGAAAAGGAATAGTAATTATATGGGTAATGTAAGACAGAGACAGAAGGATTCTTACTGGGTTGGTGCAATGGGAAATCATCCCCCTTTCATGGGATTCCCCATATAAAGAAGAAAATCTTACAACAGAATGAAAAATCCAGGTATAATAACATCTTGGTTCTCATTACTGTGTTATTGTTATTTAAATGTTCTAATTACTCAAAATACATTAAACCCAAATTGAAATACTGAGCATAAAAACATGTTGCAATGCCAAATCTAAATGACTTGAGAATTTTCAGCCATGCTGGAAGCTTGACAATATCAGTCCTTTCTTTCAGTGCCAATTATCCAGAAATGGGAGAGAACAGCTGCAAATGCTTTGAAGAGCTGTGATGAGATTTCAGGGTCTGGAGCTGAGCTTGAGCTCCTCATTCCCCTTGGATGGTGGCACTTGCCCTGTTTCCTGCTGCTGCAGTGGACCTTGAAATGATCATGACTTTTTGCTTCACTTCAGTGTTTGCTTCACTCTCCATTTGCAACTGGCACCATTCCGGGAATAAAATGTATTAATTTACAGGGGCCCTGGTGATGACACAGGCATTTTTCATGTAGCCGTTTGCTCTTGGAGAAAGGATGTTTCTCAAAAAGTGGGCACAAAAAAAGGAGCCAATATTCAAAACATATCATGTTACACTGCAAAGAGTTTGTGTTGGGGCTGGCACTGTAGTGCAGTGAATGAAAGCCCTGGCCTGCAGTGCCAGCATCTCATATGAGCGCAGGTTCAAGTCCCAGCTGCTCCACTTCCAACTCAGTTCTCTGTTATGGCCTGGGAAAGCAGTGGATGATGGCACAAGTACTTGGGCCTCTACATCCAAGTGGGAGACCTGGGAGAAGCTCCTGGCTTCAGATCAACTCAACTCTGGCCATTGCAGCCACTGGGGAGTGAACCAGAGGATGGAAGACCTCTCTCTCTGGCTCTACCTCTCTTTGTAACTCTGTCTTTCAAACAAATAAATTTAAAAAAATGTGTGTGTGTGTGTGCATGGTATGTTTTAGCACAGATCCCAGACTAAAAGAAGAAACCACTGAATGCATGGCAAATCCAGAGAAAAGGCCCCAGGAACCTGGATTCTAACCTGGGCCCTGTAAATGATTCATCACATGATTTTTCCCACAAGTTCCCTCTCTCTGAGCCTCATTTTCACCACCCAAGCACATCAATATCTGCTCTACTCCACAGGAATATTTTGGGACAAGGTTTCAAACCTAGAAGGGTGGATGCTACCAGAAGAAGAAAGATTATAATTGGTTCATTATTGACTCTCCCTTAAAAAATAGAATAAATGTTGCCTTCTTGCTATCTGCTAATTAGACAGGTATTTGACTGATTCTTTTTTTAATGCCTCTATGTTATTGTTTCAATATTTCCATTATATGTATGGAGAACCTCTGTCACACATACACAAAAAGATAATAATTGGTTCAAATTATTTCAGAATTAAAGGGGCAAATTTCAAATCATTATTGCCCATCTGGGAAGTTCAAAGATAAGAGAGTGCTCTGCTAAAAATATTTTTGAAAGGAGGAAAGTAGATAAGAATAAAAACGTCAGAGCTGAAGACAAAGGTCTTAATCAATGTGTCTCATGCTTATGTGTTCAGAATCACCGGGGAGTTTGTTAACATGCAGGTGTCTGAGCCCCACACCAGAGATTGAGTCAGCAAGACTGCAGTTGACCAAGAAATCTGCATATTTAACAAGAACTTGAGTAAGTGAGGACTTTTAGAAACACTGGTTAGTACCAATCAAATATAAACATGTCAACATTTTAAAATAAACTTATAGGGGCCAACGCTGTGGCATAGCAGGTAAAGTTGCCACCTGCAGCATCCCATATGGGCACCAGTTCAGGTCCCGGCTGCTCTACTACCAATCCAGCTCCCTGCTAATTGCCTGGGGAAAGTAGTAGAAGATGTCTCAAATGGTTTGGTCCCTGCTACTCATCTGGGAGATCTGGAAGAAGTTCCTGGCTCCTGGCTTCAGCCTGGCTGTTGTGGGAACCTGAGGAGTGAACCAGTAGATGGAAGATTCTCTCTCTCTTTCTCTCTCTGTCTCTCTCTCTCTCTTCCTTTCTCTAACTTTCAAATAAATAATCAAATCTTTAAAAATAAATAAACCAATAGCAGAATATGGCATTAACTCAATATAAAGTTGTAGACAGGAGAGATGAGACCCTCCTAAAAGCAAAGTTAGGAGAGAAGAATTCAGAGCAGTGTCTAATTTCTCAAATGTTTCTAAGGCCAATCAATATGAGTCACTTAGTCAAGGCAATGGAGATAACAAACCCAGGAGCCAAAGAAGCCATATAAAATTGGAAGCAGAGGGCTGGGCATCTCATGCCTCCTCAGACACTGCATCCCACATCAGAGAACCGAGGTTCAAGTCTGCTTTCGATACAGCTTCCTGCTACCGAGCACCTTGGGAGGTAACAGGTAATAGCTCAAGTAGTTGTGTCCTTGTAGCACATTTGGGAGTCCCAGAGTGAGCTCCTGGCTCCTAGCTTCAGCCTGGCTCAGCCCTAGTTTGGGAGTGAACCAGCCAAGGGGCAATCTCCTCTCTCACTCTCTGTCTCTTCCCCTCCCTCTCAAATAAATAAAGAACAATGAAGTAAAATTTTTTAAAAATTGGAAGGAGGAGGCAAACATTTAGCTTAGTGTTAGGATACCTGTGTCCTAGATAAGAGCCTATGTTTGAGTCCTGGCTCCAGTTCCTGACTCCAAGTTCTTGGTAATACAGACCCTAGAAGGCAGCAGAGATAACTCAAATAATTGGGTTCCTTCCACCCTTATCAGAGACCAGGAAAGAGGTCTTTTCCTGCCCAGCCCAGCTCATGCCTTGCTGGCATTTGAAGAGTGAACCAACAAATGGTTGGTTCTGTCTTTGTCTCTCTTTTGCTGCCTCTCAAAAAATAAAATAAAATTGGAAAAAAATGAGAGACGATGGGCACAAAAGGCCACAATATAAAGAGTCTCTGGAATGGTAAACTTGCTGAGGCCTAAAAAAGATGGGAGAAATTCAGGGAAGTCATTAAGTCAGAGGAGGAAACCTATTCATCCAAAAGAACAATAGGGAGCAAGTAGCAAAAACATGGTCATCTTCTGTGAGGGAACTCAAAAATTTGGTGGAAAAATGGAATTAAAAAAATCAAAAATATTAACTCCATTTCTCAACATGCACTCCATCAAGTTCAAGACACTTGAAAGCAATGATGCCAGCCAGCCATTTAGCCCATCTGTAAAGAACTGAAGACCCTGGGAATTTAACAGGGTCAATGGAGTCTTTTTTACATTATTAACTGAAGAAAAAAGGTTGCCCTTTCAAGAATTTTTTTAAGATTAGGAAATAAAAAGAAGTCAGAAGTATCTAAATCAGTACTGTAAGTTGGAAGCCTAATGACTCCCCATGGATATTACCCTTGTTTGACGAGAGGAACGAACAGAAGCATTGTTATCATGGAGAATGACTCTTTGGGGGAAGATTTCCTGGGTGTTTTCCTGCTAAATACTTGTTTCCTTTTTAAAAACACTCATTTTTTTTAAGATTTATTTATTTGAAAGGCAGAGTTACAAAGAGGCAGAGAGAGAGAGAGAGAAAGAGGTCCTCCATCCGCTGGTTCACTCCCCAGATGGCTGTAATGGCCAGAATTGTGCTGATCTGAAGCCAGAAGCTTCTTCCAGGTCTCCCACATATGTGCAGGGTCCCAAGAACTTGGACCATCTTCTACTGCCCTCCCAGGCCATAACAGAGATCTGGATCAGAAGAGGAGCAGCAGGGACCCTAACCAGTGCCCATATGGGATGCCAGTACTGTAGGCGGCAACTTTACCAGCTACACCACAGTGCCAGCCCCCAAAACAATTTTATAAGAAACAGATTTTATTGTTCTTTGACCCTGCAGAAAGTCAGCCAGCAAATTTCCTTGAGCATTCCAAAAAACTTCTCTCCATGACTTTGCTCTTTACCAGTCCACTTTCACTTTAATGGAACTCTTTTTCCCCCCTTGGTAGTTATTGCTTGATTAATGCTTAGTCCTCAGGCTCATAATGATAAATCCATGTTTTATCTCCTGTTACAATTTTTCCAAGAATTGCTCTGAAATCTTAATTCCACTTATTGAAAATTTCCATTGAAAGTTCTACCCTTGTCTATAGCTCATTTGAGAGTAACAATTTTGGTACCCATAGGCCAGAAAGTTTGCTCAACTTGAATTTTTTAGCTAGAATTATGCAAGCTAAGCCAACTGGGATGTCTATTGTGTTAACTATTGTTTCTGCATTGCTTGTCAGTCCTCTTCAATCAGGACATGAACAAGATTAATTTTTTTTCTGCACAAATTGATGTGCGTGATCTCCTACTACAGATTTTGTCTTTAACATCATCTTTTCTTAACATGAGTTATCCATTTGTAAACTTCTGATTTGGGAAGAATACTACTCCCAAAAACTTGTTGTGAAGAATCAATGATTTTACTCATCTTCAGCATAAATCTGAGTGCTTGCTTCTGTTTTAGCAGAATTCATGTCACTCATAAGGTTCTCCTCAAGTTGATGCCTTCCCCTTTTTAATGCTTCAAATTAGATCCTGATCAGATATGTTTTAACAAGTTAGTATAAGTTTATTTTGGTGAAAAATTTTGAAATTCACGTGCAGTTTTTCATTATACATATTTGTGTGACATTTTTAAGATCTCTCCTATTTAAAAGAAAGTGATATACAATGTTCACAAAAATTTGTTCATGAGAAAACAAATCAAAATATTTTCAAAGTAAAAATATCTTTTAAAATATGTATAAGGATATTTGAAAAAATGCTCAACATCATTAGCTATCAGGGAAATGCAAATCAAAACCACAATGAAATATCACCTCACCCCTGTCAGAATGACTAATATCCAAAATACAGAGAGTAACAAATGTTGAGGGGATGTGGACAAGGGTGAACACTTATACACTGCTGGTGGTAATGTGAATTATTGCAGTCACTTTGGAAAACAGTATGAAGATTTCTCAAAAAACTAGAAATAGACTTGTCATATGATCCAGCAATCCCACTACTGGGTATACACCCTAAAGACTTGAACACAGTGTATCAGAGAGATACTTGCACCTCCTTGTTCATAACAGCACTGTTCACAATAGCTAAATTTGGAATCAACCAAGGTATCCATCATCATCAGATGAACAGATAAATAAAATGTGGTGTGGAATATTATTCAGCTATAAAAAAGAATGAAATTCTACCATATGCAGTGAAATGGACACAACTGGAAGACATCATGTTGAGTGAAATAAACCAGTCCTAGAAAAACAAAAATCATATGTTCTCCCTTAAATGTGGGAGCTAAAATTCAAAAAACAAAAAAAGAAAGAAATGACTATGTGTATCAGTATTGCTGCAAACATAGTTTTGTAAAACTTGTACACCTTCGTGAAACCAATGGTTAAGAATGTTATACTACTATTATTTTAATGACCTGTGATTACTTTGAAATATACTGTATATGGGGGTGAGATGGTCATTTTCCCATTCAATTCTTATTTAAGTCATTCTCTACATTTCCAGTAATCTAGGGTCTTTTTGCCTTTAACTTGTCACAGTTCTTATTCAGTGAAGTATTAAGCCTTTTTATTGTAATGTAAATTTAAAATATGCTATCTCAAAAACTATTAAGAAAGAAAGAGAGAAGGAAGGAGGATGAGAGAAAGATAGGGGGAGGCAGGAAGGAAGAAAATATTATGTTCTTGGCCAGCGCTGCAGCTTACTAGGCTAATCCTCCGCCTGCGGCACCAGCACCCTGGGTTCTAATCCCGGTCAGGGTGCCGGATTCTAACCCAGTTGCTCCTCTTCCAGGACAGCTCTCTGCTGTGGCCCAGGAGTACAGTGGAGGATGGCCAAAGTGCTTGGGCCCTGCACCCACCCACATGGGAGACCAGGAGAAGCACCTGGCTCCTACCATCGGATCAGTGCCGGCTGCAGCGCACCAGCCACAGCAGCATTGGTGGGTGAACCAACAGTAAAGGAAGACCTTTCTCTCTGTCTCTCTCTCTCATTCTGTCCACTCTGCCTGTGAAAAAAAAATTAAGTTTTAAAAAATAAAATATTTTGTAAGTATTTTAGGTTAGAAATGAGAAAATACTTTGAAAGGCATAAAGAACAAATATTATTATTTCTTGCATTTTCTGTGACTATAAAATTCTTTCATTCCTGCCTGTCTTGGAAACTAGTTAAGGATGACTATGTAGAATTGTCTTCAGATCTCCCAGGCCTAACACAGTGCTTGGTATATAAATGTCACTAACAGAGTAGTCAGATGGGTAGATAGATGGATGCATGGATGTATGGATGGATAGACAGACGGCTAAATAGCAAAAGGCAAGAGAAGAGTTACAATGGTCACACAGGCATCCACAAACTTGACAGGCTTGATTCTCTAGTTTACCTGGGCTGAGCTGCTCAGTGGTTATCACAAAGCTGAGCATACTTTAGTACAAAGCCTGCTGCCAGCCAACCGCGACCCTTTGATCTGGGCATGTTTTTTATCTTCCTGAAGGAAGTCCATCTTGATTCACTCTGCTTAGAGTCTCAATCTTCTCCCTGTTGACCCTTAGCTGCACTGCACCTTCTTCCATCAATTCTGAGGCTGGGAAACCACAAACTACACCTCCCAGGATCCCTTACTAGGTGGCTTTCTATTAAGTTCCAGCAAAACAAAGAGCTGTTAATTCTTTCTCATACTCTCTGGCTTCTGCTGGTGTGTCTGGAAGCAGATGTATCCCTTCCACAATTGAAACCTCTGCTGTCACTGCCTCTCCTGGTCCAGTGCTGGCCAGGAAGACAACCCTTGTCAGTACTAGTATTGTGCTGCCTGGAGAACCTAAAAGCCTGCTCCTTTGCTTTGGAGACAGTTTCTCTCACCTTATCCCCCCAGGCTGCCAGCTGCTGCCTACAGCTGTTACCCCTTTCCCTTCTAAAGCTCCCTTCGTATTTCTCTTTAGCTCTCTACCTTTCCAATACTCATCAAACCAAGATCTGTGTTAATTGCCTCTGTAGGAAACATCCAGAGTGGCTCCTATTTTTCTGACTAGACTCCAACTGGTATAGGGTAAATGTGATAATACGAGATATAAATTAGAGAACATTTCATTTGTTTGATCATGATTAAACAGCATATTAAATAGCACACATAATGTCTTTCCCCCACCTTGGAATATTTCCCCATTTATATCACATTATTGCTTTTTACTTTTTAACCTCTCTGCTTTTTCATGCAGACCTGCAAGAATTTCCTCCTCAACAAAGTCTCTGGGTTATCCCATGCAAACTTAATCTTGAGTTCCCCTGGTTCTTTGGATTTCTGATTTCTTGAGAATCTCTCCAGGTCTGTTGTCAAACAGACCCTTTCCCTAGATCACTCCTCAAATCCTCAGAAAAACATAGATACCAGGATAAACTCCCTCTCCTAATCCCTTGGTGGGTGGCGTGGATCAGGGAAGGCATCTGTATATTTTTTATAATTTTCAGATGATAAGCCTTTCAAGATCAAGCCCCTTTTATTTCTTATGTAGCTTTCACTGTGCCTAACACAGTTTAAGCAGACAACAAAAAAATGTTTATTTTTCCAATGAATTGAATGAAAGAAGATTCCCAGGAAGACCAGGTGGTGTCACTACTGCCTAATTAATATTTCTGTCCCAGTGAAAAACCTCTCCGGAAGACCTCTGCAGGACTGCTGATTCTGCACTTGAATGCACTTTCTCATCTGTCTTCTTCCCTCAGATGGAATTGCATAAGTCTCTCCAAGCAAATAGCAAAAGCCTAAACAGTGATAATAGCTTGGATTCTCTGAAAGAAGGGAATGGCATGCCCAGAAACAGACAGGCTTCATGTTCAAAAACATCAACTGAAAAGAGCAGATCTCTCGTTGTCACAAGACCTAGGATTTCTTTACACTAGTGTGCTGGTGCTAACATTCTGAAGAAGAAACACCAGAAACAAACACTTCAGATGGGCTTTGTGGCACAGTGGGGTAAGCTGCCTCTTGGGATGCTGGCATCCCGTATGGGATGTAGTCCCATTTGATAAAAATAACTAAAATAAATAAAAATAAATAATAAAGATACCCCTGCGCCCACATAGGAGACCTGAGACCTAGATGAAGTTTCTGGCTCCTAACTTTGGTCTGTCCCAGCCCTTGCTGTTGCAGCCATTTGGTGAGTGAATCAGTAGATACAAGATTCTCTCTCTCTCTCTCTCTCTCTCTCTCTCTCTCTCTCTGTTGCTCTATCTTTCAAATAAAATATATATTTATTTTCATCTACTTGAGAGTGAGAGTTGTCGGGGTGGGGATGTGGCACAGAGAGACATATTTTTCGATCCACCTGCTAGCTTACTCCCCAAATGTCTACAACAGCCAGGGCTGGACCAGGTACAACCCAGGAGTCCAGAATTCCATCAGGGTCTCTGACACAGGTAGCAGGAGGCCAAGCATCACCCAGGATGCAGCAGCAGGCAGCTGGATCAGAAATGAGGAGCTGGGACTCAAACGGGCACTCCGATATGGGATGTGGGTGTCCAGAGCTTCTTCCAGGTCTCCCACATGGGTGCAGGGGCCCAAGGACTTGGGCCATCTTCCACTGTCTTACCAGGCCATAGCAGAGAGCTGGATCGGAAGAGGAGCAGCCAAGACTAGAATCAGCACCCATATGGGATGCCAGCGCTTCACGCCAGGGCATTAACTTGCTGCACCACGGTGCCAGCCCCTGAACAGTCTTGAACTGGCCAGTAGCTAGCAAACTCTCTGAAGCCACCATTTATTTGTTCAGTACCAAGTGGGGAACGAGTGGGACTGGAAGTGAAACAACTGATCTGCTGCCAAGGTTACAGAAACTCCTCCGGCAGATCATTGTGAAATGTGAGAAGCTGGCTGTTCACTGAGAAACTGTGGGCAGGTCAATGGATATTTAGGGATGGGCATCTTGAGGAGATGACTGTAGCATGGTCAGGGATTCAGTCTAAGATTCCCTGGAAAACAAAGGCTGTTATTCTAGACAAGAAGGGAAACCACTTCCAGTCCTGGGTATTCCATACCTCCTTCACTGACATTTAAGCCTCTGAATACACAATAGTTATGTGGTCAATTGACATGAAGAAGGCAGTTATCCAGGAAAGCTACTCTCCTGAAGGTAGGTGCTCAAATGGAGAAGATGAAATAAGAAAGGTTGGAGGGATATTTGAAGGCTTTTCTGGAACCATAAACCTAGATTTTGTTTCCTTTTAATAATCTTAGGTGATTTTAATGCATCCAGACAAACTGAATATAAACATGCTATAAGTACAAATGTAGCCAGGTCTGGGGGCTGGCGCTGTGGCATACTGGGTAAAGCCATGGCCTGCAGTGCTGGCAGCCCATATGGGCACCTGTTCAGGTCCCCGCTGCTCCACTTCCGATTCAGCTGTCTGCTGTGGCCTGGGAAAGCAGAAGATGGCCCAAATGCTTGGGCCCCTACAACTGCGTGAGAGACCCAGAAGAAGCTCCTGGCTCCTGGCTTCAGATCTGCACATCTCTGGCCATTGCAGCCAACTGGGGAGTGAACCAGCAGATGGAAGACCTCTTTCTGTCTCTCCTTCTTTCTCTGTGTAACTCTGACTTTCGAATAAATAAATAATTTAAAAATAAACAAAAAAATGTAGTCAGGTCTGAGCATGTATGGAAAATACTTTTTGGAACACATACTATTCTTAACCTAGGTAAACCTAGACTAATTTGTTCATACAGGTATCAGGAATAATTTAAGTCAATTATGAGAGATTAGTGGATATGAAAGGGAAATTAAACTTTCAAATAACAGCTCCAAGTTGAAAATATTGAGAACTAATTATATTGTAAAAGACAAAGGCCATATGGGCACTGGTTAGGGTCCCAACTGCTCCACTTCCAATCCAGCTTTCTGCTGTGGTCTAGGAAAGCAATAGAAGAAGGCCTGGGTCCTTGGACCCCTGCATCCACGTGGACCTGGAGGAAGCTCCTGACTCCTGGCTTCAGATCAGCCTAGCTCTGGCCATTCCGGCCATTTGGGGAGTGACCCAGCAGATCAAAGGCCTTTCTCTTTGTCTCTCCCTCTTTCCATCTGCAACTCCACCTCTCAAATAAATAAATAAAAATCTTTTAAAAAATAAAAGGCTTTCTATTCCTTTCTCTTTTCCCCACCAAAAAAGGCATGACTCAAATGAATGAGCTGAGACTAGAGAATTCAACTGCAACTTAGAGAATCTTCTCTTGTGTGAGGATACATAAAAAGATGGTTTATCTGTAGTTATTTCTAATCAGTAATTCTTCCCAGCTCTTTGGTTCTTTGTATTAAAACTTGGTGAGTCATGGTTCTTTCTATTCCTTGAGATCCAAACTGGGAACCTGGAGTGTCAGTATAGACATGGTTACACCATATCGGACAATGATCCATATTGCAATCTCAGCTCACCTTCATCAGTCAGCTACTCCTATTTCACGGTGTTGTCCTCTAGACGACCAGAAACCAAGCACAGATGCTTCAGTCTTTTAGAAAGTGTTTGTAAAATGATGATGGAGTGGGACGGGCACTATGGCACAGCAGGTTAGATCCATGCCTCACAGTGCCTGCGTCCCATGTGGGCACAAGTTCAAGTCCTGGCTGGTCCATTTCCAATCCAGCTCCCTACTAATGTGCGTGGGAAAGCAGGGGAAGATGGCCCAAGTGCTTGGGCCTCTGCACCCACATGGGAGACCCAGAAGAAGCTCCAGGCTCCTAGCTCCTTGCTCCAGCCATTACGGCCATTTGAGGAGGGAACCATTGAATAGAAAACCTCTCTCTGTGTCTCTCTCATCTCTGTCTATCCCTTTCTCTTTGTCTTTCAAATAAATAAAATAAATCTTTTTAAAAATGATGATGGGGGCTGGTGCTGTGGCTCACTTGGCTAATCCTCCACCTGCAGTACCAGCATCCCATATGGGCTCCATGCTGCCTGATACCCAAGGGTTGTATTTTCCCAGCCACACAGAAGTCAGACTCTTTCATAGACTTCAAATCTGGCCTGAGATTCTAGAAAATGCAATTCTTTCTCAGGGCCCACAAGGTTGATTTCATCCCTGAGCCCTTCCAAAGAAATGTTTCTAGCCTCCTGTAGCACTTAGCGTCTGTGACACTCATGTGACAATTCCATAAAATGCTTTTAGGATGCAAAGAAATGCATTTATTTATCCATCCCTAGTCCCATCTGAAGTGACATTTTCTCTGTCTCATACCCATGGCCAAGTCACAATTCACCACCCCCAGGGCTAAAAATTTGACTACTTCATGACATGCTTTATTTTGATTAATCACTTTATTACAATAATATGATCCAAACTAGAAATTTAAGAGGGAAAAAAACAAACACAAGGGAGGATAAAAATAGAATCCCCCCTCAATCACTCCAATGAAGTGGAGGTGATAACCTCAGTTACCAAGTGGTATGAACGTTATCACATTATAAAATAAATTACTGGGGTTAGTGCTGTGGTGTAGTGGGTTTAACAACCATCTGTGATGCAGCATCCCATACAGGAGCTCATTCAACACACAGCTGCTACACTTCCAATCTAGCTCCTCACTGATGTGCCTGGGAAAGCAGCAGAGGATGGACTACATCTAGGTGGGAGGCCCAGAGGAAGCTCTGGGCTCCTGGCTTCAGCCTGACCAAGCCCCGGCTGCTGCGGCCATTTGGGTAGTGAACAAGTAGGTTAAAGATATTCTCTCTCTCTCTCTCTCTCTCTCTCTCTCTCTCTCTGTAACTCTTTCAAATAAATAAATATTTTTTTAAAATACCCCCCACAAAGATCTCTTAATTTTTATTTGCTGCTATTAACAGCAAACTAACTCTCCCTTCCCTTTCACCTTTGAATTACTCTAACAATTAAAAAATTCAAATGTGTGATGAGCCAAACACTATCTCCTTTAGCCTCCACTCATGGGTGCTAGGGACAGGCCCCAAGGCCATAAAGTCCTTACTGCTTCTTTCTGTGATGTGATAGCTCTTCCTGTGTGTCATCCATTTCCCCATGCCTTCCCCATCCAAGTCTCTCTCAAGCCCAGGGTTTCTGTTAACTATTCTTCCTATCATAGACAGGGGACACTTCCACTGAGCATGCTCCAGCCTGTGGTTCTTGTAACAAAGCCAGGAACCAGCTAAGATATCAGCATAGCTATACCTACAAGTATGGGCCCTGATCCAGAGCAAAGCTTAATCTGGATATACCCTAACAGTGCTTGTAACCAAGTCCTGGCAAGATCCACAGGGAAGATGGAACTGAGAAGTTGAGTCTTGGAAATTCAGATGTACTTGGGCTTTCCATAGATTTCCCCTAACAAAACATAAGGACAACAACAAATGAAAAATTCACAGGAAGGAATTAAGAGCAGATTGGAAATGACGGAAGAATCAGTGACCTTGAAGACAGATCAATAAAAATTATCTTAAGAACAGATAGAAAACTAAGCTCATTTTTTTTAAAAAAAGGAAACAACCTCCATATCCTGTGGGACAATATGAAATTGTCTAATATAAATGATTTTGGAGTCACAGAAGAAATATAGAGTGAGATGCTCCTACAGCAGTAGAAAGGCCCATATGACACATTTGGAAAAGCTAATAAGAATAATAAGAATATGGGGCTGGCATTGTGGCATAGTGGGTAAAGTCACCACCTGCTATGCTAGCATGCCATACAGGCACCGATTCAAGGCCTAGCCCCCTGCTGATGGCCCAAGTACTTGGGACCCACACCTACATGGGAGACCCATAAGAAGTTCCTGGCTCCTGGTTTCTAATTGGCCTAGCCCTGACTGTTGTGGTCAATTGGGGAGTGAATCAGCAGATGAAAGATCTCTCTCTGCCTTTCCCTCTCTCTGTAACCCTGCCTTTCAAATAAATAAATAAATCTTAAAAGAAAATCAGAATGATAGATATCATCAGTTTTTGACTTTAGAATTACTTGTGTATGCAAGATCAAAGCAGAAACACCTCAACCAGTGAGGGCCCAAAGAATGAGCCAGCAACTACTGAGTCCCTACTTCAGGCTGCATGGTATATATGCATTAATTCACTAATCATGATGGAATCCCTGGGACAATATGTTATCCATTATCCCCCATTTTTCAGTAATTTGTACTCTGCATTGAACATATAATTCATAATGCATATAGCTTGCAATTACCCCTACTATGTGCAGGAAACAGCATGCAAAGGTTTTGTGGTCATTCAAACCCAATGTTTGTACATATTAGGTGCTTGATAAAAGTCTTAAGCATCTGGCACAGTTCATATGCTTATACCCATGGTAGTGACTGACTTTTCTAGCTTCTGCTGGGTATTTCCAGTGGCCTTCCGGGGAGGGTACAGTGGGGGCCAGGGGAGGCAGGGAATTGCATTCCCCTCCATCACACTGGAGGATCCCCTCTTGCCAGTGGCTCTTCCCTGCCAGGAGTCCACTGTGGGACAGGATGGGTGCCCATCAGGTACACGGTAGCTAATTCTACTTCTACTAACTTTCCTGCCTTCTTTGGACCCCAAACGGCACAGCCCTGGGGGTAGAAACAGGAATGATGCTTTTTCTCTTTCAGTTAGTGTTCTTCCTGCTATCTCAGGAGAACAAGTCTTCCGTGTTCTGGCCCTTTGAGAGAGGCTCACCTCCTGCTGGATGATTCCTCTGTCTCTTTAATCAGTTCCCTTCCTCCTTATCTGTCTCCCTTCCCTCTTTCTATTTTGCCCACCAGCCTTGCCAGGATGCAGAGGCTTGGAGCCAGTCCTTTCTTGAATCTGAAATATGCAACCACCTCTGCAGTTAGCTGAATCCCAGTGCCAATACCATAGAAGCCCTCGTGCTCTGGAAGGGACCACCACAGGGGTACTTGACTCCAGAGAGTCTGCCTCTGGTTTGCCTTTCGAATTTCCTTCAAGACAAACCAACTTCGCCTGTGAGGGAAGCCGCTTCTTTCAAAGACTGCTCTGCCTGGTCTATAAGGGATCTGTTCTACTAGTAACACGGCTTTAACCCTACCTCTGCTGAACTACTAACACTAGAACTCTTTTCTGACCCTGTTCTCAATGAGATTTGTCACATTACCTTAAAAAATTGCTCTGCCTGGGTCACCTGGCACCATTTTTTGAGAATTTCTTTCTCATTGCTAGGTTTTTTCATGCTAAGAGGGGGTGTGTGTTTGTGTGTATGGGTGCTGGGATGAGGTATTCAGTTTATTCTATCAGATACATAAAAATTCCTTTGAAACTTGAGAAAATACATTTTTCCATCTGTCTTGAGGACAGAGACTCCAGAAAAAGGCTAGCACTGTCAAAAGGGCTGTGATAGCTGGTGTCCATTATTACTCTTACACATGAGCAGATCACCAGGGGAGTTTAGGATGCACTGATCCAAGCTGAATCTATCTCCTCCCCACTTAGCTGGATTCTGTAGCCTCTTCTGAGGAAGGCGGACTAAAGTCAATTGCTTCTCCATGTGACCCAAACTATAGATTCTAACTGGGATGCAATTGCTGGTTGCTTGTTTGTTCATTTTTTCTTTCTTTCTTTCCCTCCCTTCCTTTTTAAGATTTATTTATTGGGGCTGGCACTGTGGTATAGTGGGTAAAGCCACCACCTGCAGTGCTGGCATCCCATATTGGCACTGGTTTGAGACCCGGCTGTTCCACTTCCAATCTGCTATGGCCTGGGAAAGCAGTAGAAGATGGCCCAAGTTCTTGGGCCCCTGCACCCATGTAGGAGATCTGGAAGAAGCTCCTGGCTCCTGGCTTCAGATCAGCACAGCTCTGGCCATTGTGGCCATCTGGGGAATAAACCAGAGGATGGAAGACCTCTCTCTCTTTCTCTCTATCTCTGCCTCTCCTTCTCTCTGTGTGTAACTGTGACTTACAAGTAAAATAAATAAATCTTTGTAAAAAAGATAAATTTTTACAAAGATTTATTTATTTATTTGAAATTCAGAGTTACAGAAAGGGTGAGACACAGAGAGAGAGAGATCTTCCATCCACAGGTTCACTCAACAGATGGCCACAACGACTAGGCTGAAGCCGGGATTCAGAAGCCAAGAGCTTCACAAGGGTCTCCATGGTGGCAGGGGCCCAAATACTCTTTCACTGCTTTTACCCAGGCCACTAGCAGAGAGCTGGATCAGAAGTGGAGAAGCTGAGACTTGCACCAGTGCCCATTTGCAATGCCAATGTCATAGGTGGTGGCTTAATCCACTAAGCCACAACACTGGCCCCTCCTTCCTTTTCTTTCTCCTTTCTTTTATTTTCCTTGTTTTCTTCCCTCCTTCTTCCCCTCCCCCCTTCTTTTTAAATCAGATCCAGAACTTTAACATGCCTTCTCTTTCTCAGATCACCCCCTAAACACAACATCCTTTAAAGTATTGATGCTAACAGGGGAGAGACATGTTGTTCAGGCTATCCATTTGTTTCTGGAAAAATTAATCATTTGCTTATTCTAGCTCCCAGGGAAGCATCTCGACACAGCACCATTCTCCGAGTCAGCCTTGCTGCTTATAATGCTAAATGGAAACTCCTTCGAGCAGCATAGGTATCTCTTGCCAGAATGACGCAACTGGAAAAATGCAGAACAATTTCTTTAGGTCACTGATCATTCTGAATCACCCACCTATTGAAGTTTATTTGTGTATTGTTTTGTTGCTGCTGTTGTTGTTTTGGAGATAGGTTTTCTTGATCCAGCAGTCCTACCTTGGGAGAATTTGATAAAATAAAATCAACCTTGCCTGATGGTATGTTTAAAAATTGTTTATTTCAATCAGTAAGTGACTGCTTTATTCATATTATAAATTAATGCGGTGGGGAGGTGACGTGGTGCAGCAATTTAAACTGCCACTTGGGTCCTATATCGGAGTGCCAGTTTCCTGAATCCTTCCCTTCTGATCCAGCTTCTTGCTCACATCTTGGGAGATGGCAGATAATGGCTAAGTACTTGAGCTTCTGCCACTCACATGGGAAGGAGCTCCAGGGTTCTGGCTTTGGCCTGGCCTTGGCTGCTGCAGGCATTTGGAGAGTGAACTAGTAGATAGAAAATCAATCAATCAATCTCTCTCTCTCTCTCTCTCTCTCTCTCTGTGTGTGTGAGTGTGTGTGTGCCTTTCAAATTAGATGTAAAAATAAACAAACAGAAGTCCTCTAAACCTTTTATATAGATTCGCCCCTTGCTTCCATTTTTCTCCATTTGATAAACTTGCATGCTCACCTCTCTTTACATACATATTTCTATTTCTGTTTCTATTTCTGGCTCTAGCTGTGACAGTTTTCCCCTCTAGGTAATCTAAGAGTAAGTTTGGAAACACTATGCCTCTGTACCAAATAATATAGTCTGTATTTCATAAGAAAAATTATATCCTCTTTGGTTACCACATTGTGGTTATCAAAACAAGGAAAGTTAACACTGATATAATACTATTACCTAATCCACAGTCCATGTTCATTTTTCACCAATTGCTAATAAAAGGCTTTCTAATTGTTTGATTTTTCTCAGTCCAAGATCTCCCCACATATACACATTGCATTATTGCCATGTATCATTTATTCTTTTTCCATCTGGAAGTTTCTCTGACTCTTTCTCACCTGGATTTTTATGATGACTACAGCCATTTATTTTGTAAAATGCCACTCAAGTTGGGTTTGCCTGATATTTCTTCATGATTAAATTTTGGCAAGAAAACTGAAGTCATTTGGTGCACTCCTCTGTACATTGCATCAGGAGGCAAATTATGTTTGTCTGGTTTTAGCAAATTAACTTTGATCACCTCATTTAAAAGAGGTGATCTTTTTTGTGTTGTTACTGTGGTTATTTGTCAACATGTAAAAGAGTCTTTGCTTTAATCCAATTCTGCTTTAACTGCTGATAAAATCATTATTTTCCCTGTGACCTTTATGATTCAGTGGGCTTGAGTTTTTATTTTTCACCAAAACTGCAGATTTTCTAAAACTGGAACGGAAAATGGAAAGCTAGTAGAAGTTAGAACTTTGATTTGCTGTACCCCGTTCTATCAAAAATCAAATCTCAGGAAAATGACTTTCCATTAAAAAACAAAAGCAAAATAAAAAAATTCATTTTCATACCCTGAATTTATTTTTGACTGAATTTACTTCTGAATTTGCTATGACTGCCCTTGGCTGCTAACCCTGAAGACCTAGGATTCTTCTCAAAGAAGGCAGAAAGCAGAGATCAGTTTGACATGAGATTTGGGGCTTTCATATCTATCTTTTAAGAAACTTCAACTCGGTTCAGACTTTTTTTTATTATCTCAGAGCCCCTAATCCCAAGACTAACAGAGCTATTTGAGGATGTTCTGAGTCTTCAATTTTTTCAGCTTAGGATCAAATACGCATCAAATATGGGAGAAATCTTTATGTTCACAATTCTTGAACAATAAGCAAAGGAAAATCATAATCTTCAAGCTTTAATTTGGCAATGCTGTATATCACAGAGTGTGTAGAAGGAAGATTTATCTTTAATTCAGATGAAAGTTTTCTGAGAAACAATTCATCACCATTTAAAAGGTCAACTTCATAGCCTATATCAATGTTTTCCAGAAAGGCAGCCCACTGCATTCGTTTGCTTTTCCCAGAGAAAACCTGATTTCACCCCTCTGTACTGTATTTGTTTTTACTGAGTACAGACATACGTAAGCACACTTTTCATTCCTTTCACCACTAATGAGGAATATTATATCCTCCTATTACTCTCCCTGTCTTACAGCAAAGCAAAACTCTGCCAAATATACCCACGTCTAACTATTATGAATATCTTTAAGCTTGGAGACCAGAGCCACAATAACTAGCACTATAATTAGCTACTTAATCAGTCTGACTTAGGAAAACACACCATGAGTACTATTCCTGCACTGAACACCCAGCAGATGACTAACTGCTGATTTTAAAATCTGGAACTGTAACTCTAGAATGTCTAACAGGGTAAAATGCTTTCTAATTACTCATTAAGAATAAAACGGGCATCTACTGCATGTCTCTAACATACTAAAGGTTAATGTTGAGGGTTTATGCAGACCATGTCCTAAATTTACAAATTGTGCCCGTGAATTTAAATCTTGGTAATTCAGTTTATTAAACTCCAATCACATCTTCTCCCTTAAATGGCACTCTTTTACTAGTGGCATATAAATGCATCTATTGACTTGTGACTATTTATATGACCTCTGAAACAAGGTGAGTCTCATGTGTAGTCTGATTTTTTTTCTAGCTGCTGACATAATTTTCTATCTGCCCTTCTCACATACTATAATATTTTACTGGAAATATGTGACCCTTAGAGAGATTTCAACCTATCTCCTTTTTTGTGCCTCTTATAGCTTGAAATATTCTATGGAGGTGTCTGCAACCCAAGCCCAGATTTGAAAAGGATTTCCCCATGATCTATGACTCTCTTTGGTACTGGTGCCTGAAAAAGTGGCATCTTTTCTTCCAAAAGTGCTGAGCCTACCAGACTGGTTCTTGTAGAGACTTCCATGAAGTATCATTTATTAGGAATCGCTACTATTTTCCAAAAGATTCTTGCTGCCACTCTAGCTAAAGTCCAGATCAGGCCTCTCTGCCTTTGCCTCAGGCTCTCTGTAACTTTGCCTTTCAAACAAATAAACAAATATTAAAATAAATAAATTTCCCTCTAATTTCAATTTTATAAAAACGCCCATCAAAAAGGGCATTTGACCTTAGGAACAGCTAAATTGGTGGCAGAACATTTTATTGGGAAACTCCACAGAGATATTTATGCAATTTGCAAACATTATTTAGTGCCTACTGCGTGCCAGGTACTGTGAGGACATGAAGTTGAGCAAGATCAAATCTCCTTTCTCACGCTAACTTCTCCACATTTTGTACCTTCGCCTGAAAACTTCACTTTTGCAGACAGGTACAGTGTTTTGCAAAGTGGACATGAGGTTCTAGATCACTAAAAACCTCCTAAAGAGTGGACATTTGGTGTAGTGGTAAAAGATACTGCTTGTGACACTATATCCATAGTACAGTACCTGTGTCTCAGTACTGAGACTGAGTCTTCATTCCTGATTCCAGCTTCTTGCCAGTGCAGATTCTGAGAGGCAGCAGGTGATGATGACTTAAGTGATTGGTTCCCTGCCACCCCAGTGAGAGACCTGGAAGCAGTTCCTGGCTCCTTGTTTTAGCTTGGGCCAGCCCTGGCTGTTTTACACATTTGGGGAGTGAAGCAGTAAATGGGAAATTTCTGTCAGTCTCCCCTTCCTCCACTCCCCTTCCTCCACTCCTCTCTTAGCTCCATCTCTCTCTACATCTCCTTTTCAAACAAATAAATAAATGAAAATTAAGGGGAAAACGCTTCACAGAAGGAAATTGAACAATCGTAGGATGTCTATTTCAATAATCTGCACTTCTCATGGTCAGGAAACTTTCATTTACCCTAACTCAAGGTTTCCTAGTGTCAGGATTATTGACATTTTGAGCTGGAAAATTCCATGCTGTGGGGAAGCTGTGCCATGCACTGAAAAACATTTAGGGGACCAGCGCTTGTGACACAGTGGGTTAGAGACCCGGCCTGTGGCACTGGCATCCCATATGGGCACCAGTTCAAGTCCCGGCTGCTCCACTTCCAATCCAGCTCTCTGCTATGGCCTGGGAAAGCAGAAGATGGCCCAAGTCCTTGGGCCACTGCACCCACGTGGGAGACCCAGAAGAAGCTCCTGGCTCCTGCCTTTGGATCAGCTTAGCTCTGGCCATTGCAGCCAACTGGGGAATGAACCAATGGATGGAAGACCAACCTCTCTCTCTCTCTGTGGCTCTACTCTTCTCTGTAACACCGTCTTTCAAATAAATAAAATAAATCTTAAAAAAAAATTTGGTATCATCACTGGCTTCTATCTCCTCTTAATAGACTGAAACATTCTATGATGGTGTCAGTAGCATTCTGCAAGTAGAGACAACCAAAAATATCTCCAGAAATGCCAAATGCTCTCTGGGGGGCAAAATACTGATCTAACTTGAATTTATTCTTTTGCAGTTTGATGTCTTACTTATGTTGCTGTTATTTACTACAGATACTGAGAATAAGGGGTCACCATTTTCTGTTAAATAATACCAAAGAAGGTTCTTCTTTTAAAAAAATATTTATATATTTATTTTAAAGTTGGAATTACAGAGAGAGAGAGGAAGAAACACACACACACACGGGGTGGGGGGTAGAAACCTCCATCCACTGATTCACTCCCCAAAGAGCTGCAATGGCTAGGGTTGGCCCAGGCTGAAACTAGGAGCCAGAAGCTTCACCCAGGTCTCCCACATGGATACAGGGGCCCAAGGTCTTGGGCCATCTTCAGTTGTTTTTCCAAGTACATTAGCAGGGAGCTGCATTTGAAGTGGAGCAGCAGGGTCTCGAACTGGCACTAATATGGGATGCTGGCCCTGTAGGCAGAGGCTTAACTCACTGCACCACAGCACCAGTCCCTGACTTTTCCAAACAGATTCAAAAACTGTATCATCCTCTGACTGGTTGCATAATTTTTAAATGAATAGCAATGCAACTCTGGGCTGATTATTTTGATTTATTATTGGCAAGATTCCTAGTTTCCAATTTTCATTATCAAAGAGATTTTTTAGTATCAAAAAGATACTACTTCATTTTTAATTCAATGATGCTGAATCACTTTTTAAAATATCTAGTTATTTACCTGGAAAGCGAGAGAGAGAGAGAAAGAGAGAGAAAGAGAGAGAGAGAGACTCTTCCATTTGCTGATACATACCCCAAATGACGAGAATAGATTAATCTGGGCCAGGCCAAAGCCAGGAGCCAGGAACTTCATCCTAGTCTCTGCTCCTTGAGTTATGATTTTGTGAATAAGACCGATAAAGTTTGACCTTACAATGGCTTTGCTCCTTAATGTCCACCCTTTTAGTCAACTCTTTAGGCACTGCAAACTGTTTCCAAACACCCTATTCTCTCTCTTCTCCCATGTCACTGTCTTCCCTTGTGTTTTTGCCAACCCATTATTGCCCTTTTCTTTAATTACTGATGTTGATAACCATAGAGTCATATTACTCAACAACAGAATAAGGATGTGTCCCACCATTGTCTCCTGCCCACCCACCACCCAACAGCTGCTGAATAGGACTTAGCAGGGGCCTCTAACACTAGTGTAGCCCTGCTGTGAGCTGCCCCCTCCTCTGTCTATTTGCAGAGGCAGTGAGCTTGAAGCAACAAGAAATCTCATGTACAAAAGCATTACTGAACAATCCATAGGATTCCTTGGAATGGATGAAGGAAAATGAATACATGCAGATACTTACAAAGGGTTATAGGAAAATGAAACTAAAAGATAAGGGTTTTTTGGGGGGCACAAAAAAATTTGAAATCCACAAATAGGTTTTTCACAGCATGCATTTTCTAAGAACTTTTTGAAGACCATTTGTATGTATAGATTTCAAAATATTTTGCCCCAGAATAAACATATCTCTTAATGTCAGTTACCCATGAACTTATGGAAGTATCTTTGTATTATCAGGTAAACAACTTCTAAATATTCATGTAGACATTTCTCCAAAATGGATCCCTACTTCTACAGGTCCCCGTTCAACCTCCATTCCCCTTGGCTGCTGTGTCCTCGTATGTGGAGCCGGTCTTCTCTGCCCTCAAACCTAGCTGCCCCACTTATAATGACACAAAGACAAAAAAGTCTTGAAGTCAATGGGAGCTCCCTCCTAAGAAATAATTTAAGATTATCAATTATTGGGGCCAGCGCCATGGCTCACTTGGTTGATCCTCCACCTGCAGCACCAGCATCCCATATGGGTGCCGAGTTCCAGTCCCAGTTGCTCCTCTTCCAGTCCAGCTCCCTGCTGTGGCCCGGGAAGCCAGTGGAGGATGGCCCAAGTGCTTGGGTGCCTGCATCCACGTGGGAGACCAGGAGAAGTACCTGGCTCCTGGCTTTGGATTGGTGCAGCACTGGCCATAGCAGCCATTTGGGGGGTGAACCAATGGAAGAAAGACCTTCCTCTGTCTCTTTCTCTCTCACTGTCTAACTCTATCAAATAAAAAAATTTTAAAAAAAAGATTATCAATTATTACCTCAGCATGTGTTCTGGCAAGTCATCCCTACCCACCTCCACCCTGAGGAATTCATCAGTTTGTCTTCAAGACACAGAATGTTCTGCTGAAGAAGAATTCCTGCATCTTTACTAAGAAGCTGATGGTTTTCCAATATCAGTACAGCAGTAAAATCATCATTGGCCATTTCTTACATCCTTACTACTCAAAATATGGTATTTCAATCAGCAGCATTAGCATAATTTTACCTGAAAACTTGTAAGAAATGCAGATCCACTCCAGATCTTCAGAATCATAATTTTCATTTTTACGAGCATACCATCATTTTCATACCCTTTCCACCACACTGGAGTTCCCTTAGGGTCCTGGACATTGCATTAGAGTCCCGGAGCACTGTCTCCCTCCTCCTGAATCCCAATTGTAGAGTGGTTGAGTTCAAGGTCTACGTCAGCAAATTCTCCTTTAATTAAAATTAGCTCCTCAACCATCCCCTGACCTTGTCCCCATCTCCATTACTCTGGATCTGAAATGGTTATTCAAGCTCTTCTTTCTTTTGGTTATCTTCTGTTCCTGTATATATATATCATGCTTGGGAATAGGAAAACCAGAGAAAATTTTGCAATGATAACCACCGATGATAAGTATTACTTTTGATTAGTCAAATATGTGCCAGGCATTGTGCTAAAGGCTTTCTCAGGCAGCATTTCACTGAGCCGCATCGTAGAGAGTCTGATCTTTCTAAATGATTTGTCCAAGTTCTCACAGCTGGTCAGGAGGCTGAAGCCGTGTCAAACTCTGCTCTGTCCTTCCCCTACACCATGCTGCCTTTTCTTTATAACCATGAAGTCATGTGCTTGCTGGGTTCTCAGGCTGAAGATATTTATATCTATTCCTGTGTCTATATTTCTATCAGATGTCAGACCATTCTCTTTGCCTCCAGACCTTGACCCCTTTTCTCAAGCAACCCCATCCAGAGGTGTTTATTGACAGGCCAGTTGAAATAGTGTGATAGGTGCTGTAAATCTGCCAAGTGTGAGAAGCTATGAGCACCCATGGGAGAAGAGTCTAATTCAGCCTTGGGTATAGATTTTTACTTTTAGACACTGCACACTAGCTGAGACCTGCAGAAAAAATGGAGAGAATACTTGAGCAGAGGAAACCAAGTGTGTAGATCCTAGGTTAATGACCCCGTAGTCACTTCAAGGAAGAAATGGGTATGGCTGGAGCAGAATGTCAGAGGCTCCAGTCGAATGGGCAGTGGAAATGGAATGAAAGAAGGTCCCAAGGCAGACGAGACTCAAATCATGAAGAGCATTAGGAGCCACATAAGAAGCCTGCTCTTAATCCTAGGGACAAGGAATGTCACACCAAGTTTTTCAGCACAGGAGGGACATGATTACATCTGTGTTTTAGAAAGATCATTCTTCTTTGTGATGATGGGTTCAAGAGAGGGCAAAAGAGAATGGAGGAAAAGATTTAGGAGGGTGTTGGAATAATGTAGACAAGAGTTGATGGTGGCCTGGGCTAAGACAAGAGCAGGAAGGTCAAGAAAGAAGAGAGAGAGCCATCTAGGAGGTAAACCTTAATAGGGTGTGGCTTGATCAATGACAAGTAAGCAAGATGGGAACATCAGAATGTTGCCCTTCGATTCTGAGTTAGGCAGGGCCATGGATTTTATCACTGTATATTTAGCCATGTTATCAAAAGTAATTCTGCCAATTATCTCCATATTAAGGTATAAGTACTACTTTATTTATTCATATATTTCTGGCTCAGTTTGTCTTTGTATGATCATAGAAAGTGACCTGAGCGATCATCAGGTGAACGGCTTTACCGTGTAACAGGATTCTGGTAAGGTACACAGTGAGAATGGTTGTCACAGCGAGGTGACATTAAACAAAACAGATAACTCATCAGGGAAAGCACTGACAATTCTAGTAATGTGAATCTAACTCTGCTTCCAGCTGCAAATAGTCACT
Organism: Sylvilagus floridanus; assembly: GCA_949820135.1. Classification (NCBI taxonomy): domain Eukaryota; kingdom Metazoa; phylum Chordata; class Mammalia; order Lagomorpha; family Leporidae; genus Sylvilagus; species Sylvilagus floridanus. Next base: position 32,052,287 of record OX463243.1, read on the forward strand.
TGGTTGGGGAATTATTAAACATTAAGAAATGAGGAACAGGCCAGCGCTGCAGCTCACTTGGCCAATCCTCCGCCTGTGGCACCAGCACACACACCCGGGTTCTAATCCCAGTTGGGGCGCTGGATTCTGTCCCTGTTGCTCCTCTTCCAGTCCAGCTCTCTGCTGTGGCCCAGGAAGGCAGTGGAGGATGGCCCAGGTGCTTGGGCTCTGCACCCACATGGGAGACCAGGAGGAGTCACCTGGCTCCTGGCTTCGGATTGGTGCAGCATGCCAGCCATAGTGGCCACTTGGGGGGTGGGGGTGAACCATCGGAAGGAAGACCTTTCTGTCTCTCTCTCTCACTGTCTAACTCTGTCAAAAAAAAAAAAAAGAAAGAAAGAAAGAAAGAAAGAAAGAAAGAAAGAAATGAGGAACAAATGATAAACTATCAATGTGAGAAAAGGGAACTGTCATAAAACAAAGACTGTCAAAGAAAAACAAATATAGATCATAGGAAAAAACAAACCTGAAAGGCTACTTTCTCTAAGAACATGCTTGCTATTGCCCAGTTCCAATTTCAGACATGACTACTGGAACACTGGAAGCCCCTTTGTCCCCAGATGCTCACAAGTGATTAACATCTTTTGACAGAACATATCAACCAGGAACAATTCTTCAAAAACCATGTATTTTGAATCTGAAGAACTAGGTTCTATATTAGGGTTCAGATATCACAAAGACGCTAAAACAATTACTTTTTCTTGTTAGCATGGAGATATGGAGAAAAGGCATCCTTATTATTATTATTATTATTATTTTTGACAGGCAGAGTTAGACAATGAGAAAGACAGAGAGAAAGGTCTTCCTTTTTCCGTTGGTTCACCCCCCAAGTGGCTGCTACAGCCAGCGTGTTGCGGCCAGCGTGCTGCGCTGATGCGAAGCCAGGAGCCAGGTGCTTCCTCCCAGTCTCCCATGCAGGTGCAGGGCCCAAGGACCTGGGTCATTCTCCACTGCACTCCCGGGCCACAGCAGAGAACTGGACTAGAAGAAGAGCAACCGGGACAGAATCAGGCGCCCCGACTGGGACTAGAATCCGGGGTGCCGGCACCGCAGGCAGAGGATTAGCCTAGTGAGCTGTGACGCCAGCCCTTATTTCTTTCATTACATTTATGGGCCAAAAAGGAAAAATAAATGCAGAAAATTAAATATTGGGATTTCAAGTATATAAAGAATCCGTGCATTTCCCATGTGGGAGACCTAAAAGAAGCACCAAGCTCCTGGCTTCTAATCCACCCAGCTCCAGCTGTTGTGGTCATTTAGGGAGTGAACCAGTGGATGCAAGACCTCTCTCTGCCTCTCAGAAGGAAAGAAGGAGGGAGGGAGGAAGGGAAGAAGAATTCATGCATCTATTGAAACTATGAAAATTTCCCTAATTATTTCACATTGCTAGTCTAACATTTTGTTGAATTAATTGAAAACCAAAAAATTCAGATAGCTCCACATTTGCTTTGGTCCACCACAAAGTTATTTTCATTGTTCTGTGTCCTCCATTGTCTTGTAGCAAAGGATGCACAGAAATAGCAGCCTTAAACTCACTTTAGTGATCATGCGATGTTGTCAAGGATACTGAACTTTGTATTTACCAGTATCACTTTAAAAAATACTCCCAGGTGAAATTTAGCTCACATTTAACTGCCAGCCCAAGTTCTCCTGAGTAAAGGGGAAATTTAGATAAGATGAATCTTTAGCTGATCATAGGTCTCTCTTCATTTTAGCCACAGGCAGGGTCAACAAAGATTTTTACAATCTTCCTTCAGTCATCACGTAGGAAATAACTCCAATAAACCCTTGTAATTTTCCTCAAATCGCGCATGTATCTAAAAAGAGTTACAAATTTTTATGTCTATAGGCTCTTATACAATTCTAAGAACAAAAACAAACATGAAATTTAACATAACCATAATTATAAAACTTGTATAGTTCATTTTAATGCCATTAGTCAATGTGATAAATTTTTTGAATCACATACCTAACTTACAGTATGTGGTGTGATAATGCAATCCTATCATACCCTTTCTGCATTTAAATTGCTGTTAAACCTTGGCTCACATGGTATGTTGCAATCAATTTTGTCCCTCCTTTAGGGCAAACATGCCATTTAGATTTTCAGTCCATCTCTACATTGTGTTAATTCTCACCACCACCTGACTGTAAGCGTAAACAGAATTCCAAGAACGAAAACATCGCAGCAGTGCTGGGCTATGAGGCAGTCCTACGGATGACCTGGAATGCTTTCATATTATTTTGTAAATCACCATGAAAATCTACATGCAAAAGTATGCAAAAAGAACAAACTCATCTGTTCATTCCAGTTTAGGAACCCCTGATTTAGGGGATATGTCCATTTTTCCTTGATGCCATCTTTCCATTCTATTTTTCACTTGACCTCAGTTTTAGAAAATTGATATATTTGATTTGTGGTGCTGAATGTTCTCTGGTAAACTACCTAGACTCCACTGCTGAAGAAGAATAGAATACAATCCCATAGTTTATGATCCCAATGGGCTTGAAACCCCATCTGTCACAATCTTGTACTGAAGGTTTTTTTTTTTTTTAATCTGCAGTCTTGCATCTTTTTTTTTTTTTTTTTTTTTTTTGACAGGCAGAGTTAGACAGTGAGAGAGAGAGACAGAGAGAAAGGTCTTCCTTTTTCCTTTGGTTCACCCCCAAGTGGCTGCTACTGGTGGCGCGTAGCAGCCAGCGTGCTGAGCTGATCAGAAGTCAGAGCCAGATGCTTCCTCCTGGTCTCCCATGCGGGTGCAGGGCCCAAGCACTTGGGCCATCCTCCACTGCATTCCCGGGCCACAGCAGAGAGCTGGACTAGAAGAGGAGCAACTGGGACAGAATCCGGCGCCCCACCCAGGACTGGAACCCGGGGTGCCAGCGCCGTAGATGGACAATTAGCCTAGTGAGCCATGGCGCCAGCTTGCATCATTTTGATGTGTGGTTGCAAATTCATTGAGAGCTAACAAAATTATTTTTAAGTGTTTTCTATTGAAAACACCATTTAATATCTTCTCATTTTTCTACAATGATTTTATTCATTTTATTTGAAAGGTAGAGGGACAAGAAAGAAATAGAGACAGGAAGAGAAATCCTCCATCCACTGTTCATTCTCCAAATCCCGATAATAGCCAGAGCTGAGCCAGGCTGAAGCTAGGAGCCCAAAACTCAATCTGGGTTTCCCATATGGGTGGCAGAGACCGGATCAGAAGCAGAGTAACTGGGACTTAACCCAGGCACTCCAAAATGAGATACAAATATCCCAAGCATCATCTTAATGACTGAGTCAGTCACATATGCCATCTTGGCTCATTTATGATCTCAACTAGCTTAGTGAAAATAAATTAGCTTAATACCAGATAAGCTTTAAACACAGAAAATACCTTTTAATAAATAATATGCAATCTTTTTAAAAAAATTATTTATGATTTTGAAAAGTAGAATTACAGAGAGAGAAGGAGAGACAGAGAGACCACCCACTGGTTCACTCCCCAAACGGCTGCAACCACCAGGATTAGGCAGAATCCAGGAGCCTGGAATTCTGTGCAGTTCTCCCACACTGGGTGGCAGGAGCCCAGATACTTGGGTCATCTGCTGCTGCTTACCCAGGCTCATTATCAGGGATCTGGATAGGAAGTAGAACAGCCGGACCTCAAACCAGCACCCACATGCAATGTCAGCATTCCAAGCCAGTACCTAACCCACTGCCCCACAACGCCAGCCCTAGCACATAATCTCGACATAGGTGACAAGAGAGAAGATTGAGGGCCAGCACTGTGGGTTAAGTGATTTCAGCATCCTGTATAAGAGCACCTGTTTAAATCCCAGCTGCTTAGCTGCAGATTCAGCTCCCCACTAATGAGCTTAGGAAGGCAGCAGAGGGTGGTCCCAGTACTTGGGCCTATGCCATCCATCTGGGATAGCAGATGTAGTTCCTAGATCATGGCTTCAACCTAGTCCAGTCCCAGCTGCTGCTATGTGGGGAGTGAACCAGTGGATGGGAGACCTTTCCCCACCCCGCTTCTCTGTCCTTCTGCCTTTCAAATAAATACATCTTTTTTCGAAATGGAGAGAGAAAGAAGGTAGCCAACTCCTCTAACAAAGTTGTCTAAGTCTCTAAACAGCAACTCACCCTCAGTGATCTCTGAGGATGTCTTTCTCATCCTGCTACCAACATAGCCCAGTGGCCAGCCAGGTGGGGAATATCTTCCACTGCACTTTTAAACACTTCTTAAAACAGAACGTCATTTCATTTTTGAAGTTATTAACTGAGACCCTTTACAATTTTATTCAACTGAAAAATTTGGATGTTGCTGAGTGAGGTTCTGGCTATCAAAATATGACTCAGCTTTGTCAGACTAAAGAATGTCACTCTTGCCCAGTACTATCATTTGCTTTATAGACCTGCAGCGAGATGTCTGTTATTTGTAGACAGAGAAGCCTTACCCAAGTCAATGAGAGCTGGAACCACTCCCTGCTTGAAGGGAAAACACGGAAAACTGAAGCACAGGTCCTCTGAGCCAACTGGGATGGAAAGTTCGTAAAAGCAAGAACCCCTCTCCCCACCAAGCTACATATGTCATGTGAGAGAAACACAAAAGGTAGAATCCAGGGTTAAAAGGTCCCAGTGCTCACAATGGCAAGCACCAAGACAGCACATTTCAGGACAATGTATCAGGGCTGGGCAGACTTCAGATTAGATAATTCAGAATTAGCAAGATATCAGGTTAATGGAAGATAAAGCAAAATATGTACGTTCCAACCCCATCTCCACTTCTCAGACAGCACAGCTGGAGCCGTGGGTGTGGATAAACTTCAGGGATTAAATTTCAAGTCCCAGGCCAATCACCTGTCTCCTAAGTGACAGCAGGTGAGTTACTGAACCTCCTTAACCTTGGTTGAACCTCAGCTGTCTCAGGGATATTGGAGTAATAAAACAATTAGAACACCGTCTCAATGATTAAATAATTTAACGCATGTATCATGCTGATTATCGGCTTTTTACCTGCATGCCTCAGGATTATCTGGTCATTCCTGAACACTGTCTCATCCTTAGAATCATTTCTGGTAACAAAGACTCCTTGCTTGATTAAACTTTGGTCAGCCTCCTGAATACTTTGGTCAGGCTCCTAAATACTTTGCTAGGCCCATCTGTGTACTCCCTTATAAAACTTTATTTTAGCAAGAACCCACTAAATTGGCTTAGTCAGAAGCCCCCCCACCCCGCTCCTTATTTCATCACCCTTGATATCAGTTGGGTTCCTTATCCTCCACCATACCCCAGGCCATGTCTGATCACCTGTTCTGTGTTTAGCAAGAATCCTGTTAGCACAGTTTTGCCAGAATCCCCCTAGCTTTCTGCACCACCCACTCACCCTCATCCTGCTCTTTGGCTTTGAATGTCCACTTGCCCACACTGTGTTCGGCCCAGGGCTCTCCTGATGTCTCTCTGCCCCTATTGTAAGTGTCCTAAACAAAATCTTTTCTGGACGTTATTACTGTCCAGATCTGGTTTTCCTAGGCATGGGTTAGGTGTGAAGGACCTATCTTGCCTATCCAAGAGTTCTCAGACTGTTCCAGAAAACATCCTGTTTAGTCCAGTGACTAAATCCTCAGATCCATCCACATGTGGCCCTTCATTCTCAGTATCAAAGTCCTGGCAGAGTAAATAAACCTGTAACCTCAACATCATTTTTCGAAATGCTTCTCACCATAATATAGTTGGCATTTTGTTTGTCAACCAATAAACTTTATCAGTATTGAACAAGGTCATTCTTTACTTTAACCCTGTTGCTATTAAATAGATGCATTTTAGTCACCAGACACAACAGAGGCATTTTGTTTCAGGCATCTGTTTGCAAATTGAACTTGAACATCACCATCAGTAGGACTTGTCCTCAAGCCAATTCTCCCCACATAGGAAGTCAACAACTCAGATCATATTTATGCCTGAAGAAATTGCAGAGTTTGCAATCTTTCTGCTTGGCGACAGTGTCCATTTGACCTTACAACAATAAGTTCTACCCAGTTTGGCATCATCAATCTTTTTTAAATTCTTTTTTTTTTTAAATGGTTGTTGTTTATTTGAAAAGCAGGGAGACAGTAAACCTCTGATTCACTCTCCAAAAGCTCACAAGGAAGCTGAGAGCCAAGAACTCAATCCAGGTCTCCACATGATGGCAGGAACCCAATCACTTGAGCCATCATCTGCTTTCTGGGGTCTGCATTAGCAGGGAGCAGAAATTAGGTGTTGTAGATGGTTACTGAACCCAAGCCCTCCAACACAGAGCTAATGTCTTCATCAGCATCTTAACTGCTAAGCTGAACTTCTGAAATTCTTAAAGAGTAATTAATTAATCTTTAATTAAAATCTTTAATAAAAAATTAATTTCTTTAAAGATTCTTCATTTGAAAGGCTGAGTTGGAGAGAAAGGGAGAAAGTGAGACAGAGAAAGATCTTCCATGGTTCACTCCCCAAATGGCAGCAATGGCCAGGACTAAGCCAGGAGCCTGGAACTCCATCTGGGTCTCCCAAGAGACAGCTGAAGTTCTTAATGAAAGTTTTGGATTTTCTTCCAGGAAAAAAAAATACATGAATAATTTTCATTAACATCTTTATTTTATTAATCAGGTTTTATATTTAAAAGGCACACTCACTAAAGGAAGAAAAGTAAAACAGTTCAGAGAGGCATAAAAGGAAAATAAAATTTTCCTTTGCTTCTACTTTGATTCAACCCCACTCCTCGGGAATAACCACTATTAACAATTCCTTGAACATACACTACCATTTTAAAACACACAGATCTGTATATGATACATTTGTATTTTAGCTCATATATAGGCTCATTTTGCACAGTAGTACAAGACCAAATAATAATGAAGAATGAAATCATGCCTGTGAATTTAAAAAAAAAAACTTACCACTTTATTTGAAAGGCAGAGTTTTGGGCATAAAGGGAGAGACAGAGCTCTTCCATCCACTAGTTCATTCAGTATATTCAGTCTGTGATGATCAAAAACATTCCACATATATCTCCAAGGCCATCTTAGGGGTGGACTATCTGAGAGTCACTGCATTAGATGCTTCAATCTTCCTATCAAGATGTAACAGTCACTCATGAGCCATCTCAACCAATGTTCTGGATAGTCACCTATCCTTTGAAGAAAGTATCCTGAAACTTAAAGTGTGTTAGAAAATCCTGAAACATCTTTTCTTTAAGTTCCACAAATACTTATTCTATGTAACAAATTGGGGTTTAACACGGAGGTCTTTGGCTTCCAGCAGGAAAGACAGACCTCAAGATTATAACCTTATGTGAGTCAAGATATTGTCCAGATGAGCAGGCTACAAACAAGGATGTTACAGGGTTTGCTTTCTCTGTAAATCCTTCTGAACTAGGCATCATGAATGGCTGTGTAAGAATTTGCAAAGACTAGAATACAAGCACAAAGTGGTATGCAAACACATTGGAGAAAGGTTCTGATTTTGGCATCAGAGAGAAAAAGGCCTTTGTGGAAACCATAGTATTTTGAGTTGGCTCTTTAAGGATGAGTACAATTTCAAATGTTGAAGAGCAAGAGAAAGGTTTAGAAAGTAGAAGGAAGGCCGGCGCCGTGGCTCAACAGGCTAATCCTCCGCCTTGCGGCGCCGGCACACCGGGTTCTAGTCCCGGTCGGGGCGCCGGATTCTGTCCCGGTTGCCCCTCTTCCAGGCCAGCCCTCTGCTGTGGCCCGGGAGTGCAGTGGAGGATGGCCCAGGTGCTTGGGCCCTGCACCCCATGGGGAGACCAGGAAAAGCACCTGGCTCCTGGCTCCTGGCTTTGGATCAGCGCGGTGCGCCGGCCGCAGTGCGCCGTCAGCGGCGGCCATTGGAGGGTGAACCAACGGCAAAAGGAAGACCTTTCTCTCTGTATCTCTCTCTCTCTCACTGTCCACTCTGCCTGTCAAAAAAAAAAAAAAAAGTAGAAGGAAGAGTAGGAGCCAGGGCAGTGGACGGAAGTGTCCAGATCACCTTCAGGGAACAAGTTGCTGCCCTGTGTGGTACAAAGATCAGGTGTGAATCATGGTCAATTCAGGGTAGGGCTCGAGACAGAGGTGAAGGTCAAATTGCTAAATCTTTTAGAAATATGACATATAACTTGCAATCTGTCATTAAGCAATTAAACTATAATCCAATGAATTACAAAATACCCTCACCATTTCTGAGGACTGGAATTTTAATATCTCTAGGAAAGAACTGGTCTATGAGTTCTGCTTTCTGACTTCAAATATGAGAAACTTAAGCTCACTTTTGATTCAAAACATTTATTCCTTCCAAATCCATCAGGGAAAAGACAATCATACATAGTCATCTAGTTTGAACAGCTGATAATATCTTTTGAACAAGGAGAATGAAAGCCATCTATGGAAATATGAACAGAAAAGGCCTTTGAGAGTAGCCTTGGATTCAGAGCAGTGATCCTGAGCCCTGGCTGCTCTAGGTAATCACCTGGGGAATTTATGCAAACTCTTGGAATAGGTACAGGCATGTGTAGTTAGAAAACAAAACAAGCCTTGCGGCGCCGGCACACCGGGTTCTAGTCCCGGTCGGGGCACCGGATTCTGTCCCGGTTGCCCCTCTTCCAGGCCAGCCCTCTGCTGTGGCCCGGGAGTGCAGTGGAGGATGGCCCAGGTGCTTGGGCCCTGCACCCCATGGGGAGACCAGGAAAAGCACCTGGCCCCTGGCTCCTGCCATCGGACGAGCGCGGTGCGCCGGCCGCAGCACGCCGACCGCGGCGGCCATTGGAGGGTGAACCAACGGCAAAAGGAAGACCTTTCTGTCTGTCTCTCTCTCTCTCACTGTCCACTCTGCCTGTCAAAACTAAAAAAAAAAAAAAAAAAAAAAAAAAAAAAAAAAAAAAAAAAAAAAAAAAACAAAACAAAACAAAAAATTCCCTGTTGATATTGTTGGGCAACCAGGATAGAAAACCACATATTCCCAAATCACTGTTTAACAAAAAGGCCCTGGCCTCACATTGAGAAGTAACTGAGAATCCACAAGTCTCCTGAGCACCGTGTGTACAGAATGGGCCAGGAGTTTTATGGGTTTGAGTAGAAAGTTTTCTTCCATAACTTAATTCATATTCTATTTCCTTGACTCTAATCTGAGAAAGTGCAAACCACACAAACCTAAAGAGAAGAATTAGATGATTACATAGCCAGAGAAGCATCTCTAGCTCCAAACCATTATGTGCAGGGCATTGTGACCCAAGTATGGTATAATTTTAGTATCATGTTAAGCAGACCGATGAACTTGGGGTAAGGAGGATGGGACAAACCAGAGTATATTTATCATTTGATCCAGATGACAACACAGAAAACTGGATTCCCCTGAGAACTTACGAGAAAGCAGGTCTATGTGTAACATCTAATTTTTACAACCACCTGAAATTGTTGTTTCTCTCCCCAAGTGATTTATCTGGCCCCCTCCTGTAAGGAAACATGCAGACCTTCCATTTTTAAATCACTTGCATGAATATTCATTTATCCTTCACTGTCTTAGAAAGCATTCCAAAACCCTTAAAAGTGTCTGCCACCAAGAGATGCAAGTTGCCTTCTGTGCTGCTGATGTATTAGAAATTGTTTCTGAAGCACTGAATAGTGACATTGATCTTGTCTCCACTAGCACTGGGTTTTCCTTTCAGTTCTGTCACTGATGGCTGACTTGGAAAGCACTGTGAGAGCAGTAACCCACATAGCATAGATCTTTCCAGCTGATATTCAGGAGAGCCTGAAATAATCTCTGTAGGATGACAGGACCAGACTCCTAGTGAGCCTACTGTCCTACTGGGCCTTTTCTCCACAAAGGACAGGAAAAGGAGTCCGTTCCAGACAAATCACTGGGGCTGGTGGTTGTGGTGAGGCTGAGTTCAACCATGGGGAGCAATCATGGTAAAAGAGAGTGACCAACAAAGGCTGCTGATCTTGCTGATGAGAACAAGACAAAGACAGTTCAAGGAGAAAGCTGACGGGAGCCTCAAAGACCTGATACAACACACCTGGTTAATGACAGCTGCTGCTTGTCTCTTTCGGGTGACGTGGGATTCAGCATTCAAACACATACTGTGTTGTCTGTGATACTAAATATGTTTGCCAGAGTATCAAGAACCTTACCTAAAGTATAATCATTATTGGAACTGGTAGAGGAAGGGGGTACTCTCATTTATTACTGATTAGTTCACCACCTTGTCCGCAGAATTTGTTCTTTCAGCAAATTTGTTCTGAGAGCAGTGTAAGACACAAAAGAACTCCCATTACTACCTTCCTCCCTCCCTTCCAACCTTCCTTCCCTCCCCCTTCCATAAGTATGTAAAAATTACCCACTTCATTAGATGCTAATATTAAAATGATGACCCAAACCTTTGTGATATATTCTAGTGCAGGAATTCTTAACCTGGGATCGAGGAATGCTGCTTAAAATCCCTAGGTAAGCTTCAGGGAGTCATTAAACAGAGATGGAGGGCAAATCACGTCTTTGTTTTCACTAATCTTAGAAATTTAGCATTTGATTTGACTGTGAATGTAAGCAACAAGCCAGCATTAAAGATACCTGTGTCTCTGACATCAATAGAAATCACTGATATTTTCCTATCAATTTGCAGATAGTTCAGAAATGTTGCTCATGCTCATTAACACTCAAAAATTATTCTAAACTTTAGTTCTGCTACTAGATTTTATTCTTTAAGGTGTTAATGGAGAAGGGCATATATGAATGTACCACAAATTTGTATGTTAACATTTTGTTGAATTTATTACAGTACAATGGGTTTCATTTACAATTCATGTGTTTGGCTTTATGCATTTAAAAATATTATTCTGAGAAAGAGTCCATAGGCTTCACCATCTGGTGAAGTGATCCTTGGCACAAAATGGTTGTGATTTCTGGTCCTTCTAAGTCAGATAGGACTTAAAGAATTAATCTCACAAGCATGTACTTACAGACAGTACTAAGAGCACTCAAGACAAAGCCCAGGGGTGTGAGATGCATGCAGAGGAGACGTGGTCCCTGATCTAGTCTAGTGCCATCACCTGGGAAGCTGCATCTTCTCCTGCAGCTGGGCTGTCCATCAGAAAGGTCGGCTGAGTGTCTGAACTCTGCCGAGCTGCACGTGAACCTGGGGAGTACTGCTTCTCTCTGTCTGCCATTCTAGTTAGGGAATTTGGGGCAAACCACACATAAGGAAGAACACAGCCTGGATCATTTTAGAGAGCAAAGCTCTTGAAGAAATTGAACTGGGGTAATGAGATAAAAAAAGAGAGAGAGAGAACACCAGTGGTAGCTTACAGAATACCTAGGGGGACAGGGAGTGTCTCTCTGAGGAGGTGACATTTATATGGAGGCCTAAAGGAAGAGTTTGGGAGGATGACTCTAACAGACAGGCAAAGGCCCTAAGAGGAAACAAGTAAATACTCAGTTCCCTGGAATTCAAGGACCCAGAGCTCTTAAGTAGTGCTAATTGTGTCCTCCTCATGCCCTAATTTTGAAGAAACAATTCACAGGTTTCAGAAGAGGAAACTAGGGTGCCCTGAGGGTCTGATGAACACAGAGGCAGAACAGGAAGGTGGATCAAGTGCCCAGGACAGGATACACCCTGACTCTGCAGGTGTAGGGTGCCCTGAAGAATGTCAGGAGACTCTCCCACCTCTGGACAACCCCAGGCCTTTCCTATCTCAGTCATCACCACCTGCCTTTCACTCCTATTACCAAAGGTCTCTCCCTCATTTCTGGAAGGCATCAACAAATATTTATGGCCCAACAGCACAGATCCCTATTCCCTTTATTTTCCCCAGGGCCTGCAGCAGTGAAATAACCTGTCTATGCAGACAGCTATTTACTCTAAGATGCATATCAGTCTTGCTGCCCAAGGCCTCCTGCCATCTCAAGAGTTTTGCTCAGCCTATTTTCCCAGCCAGATCCAGGAAAACTACTTATGCCCCCCAACCTTTGACCTCTAGGAAAATCATACTGTTTCCTGACCAGAAAGAAAAGAAAAAGGTAACACCAAAACTCCTATCTGGCAGCAGCCTGTAAGACATTGCTTAGAACTTGGTACAGCTAGCAAGGGGGCTATTAAACTAACTTACAGAAGGGATTCATTGTTAGAAAGCTCATCATTTTTAGGGTTATCACAAGTTCATGGAACATTCATGAAGGGCCTATAACAAATGTTAGCTAACTTACTGCACAAATACCGGAAGGGTCATATAAATCATTTTATTGAAAAATGGGCCAATTGCTTCTAGCAGTTTGTCTTTCTTGATACCTCTAAACCTTCAGTTGCCTTATTCTTGCTCACAGCATCTGAACACACACATACTTATAATGTCAGAAAAAAATCAATGAAGATTTGGCACCTCTTATACAAACCTCACTAATCTCCTTCCTGCATGGTTGTTACGTTCACTTAGTCTATGGTGAGATGTGAAGGGTAAGCTGATTGGTGGTCAGTTGATGGCCCTAATCCACTACAAGGTAGTACAAGCTCAAAGGAAAACAAAATCCTGCCTATTGCACTACACTTGAATGAAGACAGGAAAATTAATTGGTAAATGTTAGAAAGATTTTCGAAAAGCAATGGTTAAGGCAAAAACACTTGGCAGAAAATTCCGTTATAAGAAAATCCCTCCTGAATCTTTGAATTTCCAATAAACCATCAATGCAAACATTTTCTTTATAAAGTAATATTTAAAATTTTAAAAAGAAGTCTTGGAGTGAACTTGGACTTGAAATCAGTTGATGGAGGTTCCAGATGTAACTTAGCTACTGAGTCTCCTCCAGTCTGATTTTATACTCTGTATTCTTTAGTTTCTCGGGACCTCTATTTCCTTGTCTGTAAAACTACGAGATTAGTAGAGATGACTTTCAAGGCCTGGTGGAGCTCTAAATTACTGTGAATCTCGATCTCTGCTTAGAATAGCTCCATGACTGCCAAGCATCAGATTCCAGCCAGGACTGCATCTGGGAATGTGATCCTAAGCAATTACCTTCAAACTTGAGATGTGACTGTGGACTTAAATGGTTACTGCAGAGACCTAAGTCAGCTGGGCTGCTGTCCATGCTGTGAAGACACCATGCAGCCAGTTCCCAGGTCATGTGACCTTTCAAGGATACTCACCCGTGACTGCAGAAATCTTGGTGATGGGCAAGGAAACATCTCCTGTACCTCAAGAAAGAGTAAGCTTTGCATCTTAAGGCCACTGTAGGAAGAATGATTAAGGACTCCATTGTTTTCCTCTCCCTGTATATAGACCTCATGTAGGAGTGAATATGGAAATGCAATATTCTTCCTTAATCAGTAATCAAGTCGGTGGCTAGTACCAAGTGTTCTTTACTTTTCAATGAGCTATTCTTTGTTTTCCAATTTGTTTGATAATCACAAAGAAATCGTATTGTTTATACCTGACTCAATGCATGGACTCACCCTGTGAGTATGAAACCTATAATCAAACTCAGGCTTGCAGAACAGCCAACTCAGGTAACTGACTGGTTCTTTCTGGGTTCAATCCTCAGCTTGGCCAGCTGGATAAACTTTAACTTTGATTTTTCAGCCAGATTCTAAAGATCTCCATTACTGTGGTCTACCATTGGGTGCTTGATCATTGCAATGTTCACAAGGGGAATTTAGGCAGTTGGTGGATTTTTTGTGTTAGGGATTTTTCCTGTTAAAAGAATACATCACTGTTGTGGGCAATGTGATATTAGTAGCCACTATATGCTGGACAAGGAGATATAAACAAACTGTGACTTGAGACTTCTGGGTAAGTATTTTCCAAAGGAAGGGAGCACCCTTCTTCCCTCTTCTTCCTTCCCCCAGACAGGTAAATGAACACAGTGACTGGAGGCTGTGGAGCCACCTTGGGTCATGAGAGAGCTCCTGAAAATGATGGAAAAACAAGCTGGAGGAAGCCTGGGTTCCTGCTGATGGTGGACTTGCCCTATCAGCCCCAAATTGCCCAACCCAGACTTGGTTTCTATGAGAAGTACTCATTTCTGCCAAGTTTAAGCCACTGTCTCAAGTTTCCTGTCCCACACATGCAGTTCCAACCCAACTGTTTCCTTTGTCAAAGAGTATCATCACAGAAAACATGCCACTAATGACCAAAGGACCACAGGATTTCTGTGGACCCCTGGTTTCTACCGCTGATGTTTCTCCTACCTGCTGTCAGTTACCTCGCTGGTGTCAGGCATGGCAGGCATGGCAGGCAGATCTGAAATGGTATGAAAAAGAGGAACAAATGAAGGATGTTCTCACAGGCTTTGCCTTTAAGTGGCCTTGTTCTCAAGACCGCCCTACTACCAACTGACACAGGTGGGTTAGGTTAAAATTGCAATGGGGAGTCATCCTTCCAGAGAGCTGTCATCTCTGGAGCTTTCAGCTTCCTAGTACCCTTGTCAGCCTCCTGGCATGGAACCCGAGAGTGGCACTGCTCCTGCTGCTGCTTCCACCGTGAGATCAGCCTGTCCCTAATACGCTGGTTGAAATTGCTAGCCAAGGCAACCTGCTACCTTGGGGCAGAGACCCACACAAGGCAGGCTTCAGTGGGTGCACGATGAGGACTCTGGGGGAAGTTTTACCTATGAGTCTGAAACTTAAACTCTCAGATTTGATGTCTGCAGAATCCTGAAGCTTTGGACACGAGATCCAGTTCTTGACTCCAAGGAAATCTCCACTGAGATGATTGGTGACACTCTCCCTAAGACAGTGGTTTGCAGTGTGTATGAGATCATGAACCCTTAGAAAAAGTGATACACCTGGATTGCTACCTCCCTTGACCCAAACCACATCTGCTCATGCAACACAAAACTTTGACCACAATTTTCTGAGATTCCAGGCCCCTGATGCTCATCCAGAGCTCTCAGGTTGAAAACAAACAAACAAAAACCTGCCTTTGAATCCTGGAACAGATTTTTTAAAACTTCTGAAATGATCTAATTTCCTCCTCAAGATAAATCCCCCACTGCTCCTGAACAGAGTAAACTAGGTGATTTTAGCAATTTCACATGTTCAGGGGTTTTACTGTCATTTACGAACCACTTTGAGAGAAATGCCACATACCTCTTTCCCAAGTCCCAGCATCCTCTCCTTTCTTGTTCTGTTTTTTCCCTCATACAATCAACGATGCTGAAGTGCTTATGTGTAGTTTCCTCAACATACCACAGTGCCTCCTTCTGCCCTCTGTCTTCACTCGATACCTCTTCACAGATCACTATCTGTCAAAATATTACTCATTCTTTGGGACCTGGGAAAAACAGATTTCTCTCTACAGTTTTTCCTGCATCTTCTTTTGTGCACTCAACTTGGCCTTACACATCTGTTGGAGAACACATCACCTTCCACCACAATCACTTGGGCAGCCATGTGGCAGAATATTTGGACCCTTGAAACTAGGGGTGAAAATGTGCTTCAAGCCTGCTTCTATCTCTTTCTTGCTGTGTGACCTGTGTACATTTCTTACCCTTTCTAGACTTCAGTGCCCTTATTGATAAAATGGATACAACAATAGTTTCATAGGATTATGTGGAGATTTAATGAGCTAATCCATGAAATTTTCTTAGCACAGTGCTTGGATATGTTAAAAACATCTAATAAGGTGTTCTTTCTTTTTTTAAGATTTATTTATTTATTTGAAAGTCAGAGTTAAACAAAGAGAGGAAAGGCAGAGAGAGAGAGAGAGGTCTTCCATCCAATGGTTCACTCCCCAGTGGCCCGAACTACACTGAAGCCAGGAGCCAGGAGCTTCTTCTGGGTCTCCCAAGTGGGTGCAGGGGCCCAAGGACTTGGCCATCTTCTACTGCTTTCTCAGGCTATAGCAGAGAGCTGGATCAGAAGAGCAGCCGGGACTAGAACCGGCACCCCTATGGGATGCCAGCGCTTCAGGCCAGGGCATTAACCCGCTGTGCCACAGCACCAGCCCCTAATAAGGTATTATTTCTAGTTTGACTAGTTGTATTCTTTTTCTCATACCCCCTACCACTTAACCATAAAGGGGTTGAAGGTAGAAGGTGGAGCCTTAGCCTTAGTCATCATTTTATACCTCACAGAACCTAGCTTAAAAAAAAAAAAAGTTTTTCTCTAGTTGGCACATAGTAAATAATCAGTATTTGGTACATGAATAAAAATGAATCATTTATAAAAATTTTATCTAAGAACTCCAGACAGCATTGTAATCACCCACATAGTGAGAGGCCACAGAGAAGTAAGCTGGAAGCTGTACTGAGCCTACAAATCATTCTGGGTCTTGACAAAACATCCTGATTACAAGTCTTGTCTAATTCCAGGATTTTTATTCTATCATGAAAGACATGCTAGGATTCTCATCTCCAATTACATATTTTTCAGCTAATGGTCAATTATACAGATTTGGCAACTCTTAGGTGATATTGGTAAAGACTAGAGATGTCTTCCTTGGGATCCTACCAGCTGCCTCCCAATACTGGTCTTCAAGCCCAGGGCCCCAAACACATATACACTCATATATTTTTATATTTCATGATATTAATGTCCAATGCCGAGTGGCAACTGGTCTGCTGGATTTTCTTCCCTATAACAAGAGGTGCATGCTTATATAAAATGACAGAACAGTATGTCATAGTAAATTATAAAATAATTGTATAAACATGTATAAACAATTTACTAGACTGCTTTTAACCCCATCGCACTAAGCTGACCTTAAAAAACCCCTTATCACATAGAAATGATGGAAGCAAAACACGACCAATAACAAAGGACTCCCCAGGTGCCAGGAATAGCATGAGGTCAAGTGAGAAGGACAGATATGAGTTAATCATGGGATGACACCATGAGAGTTTCAGATGGAGATATGGACCCCATGGGATAAGCAGAGCTATGTTTCTAACACCTACAAAAATGTGGGAAAGAATGGAAGTGAGCTCCCTGCATAACCAAGATATTGCCTAGGGTTTTGAGAGGGATTTAAAAACTCATGATATAGGCTGGTATCGCAGCTCATTTGGCTAATCCTCCGCCTTCGGCACCAGCACCCCAGGTTCTAGTCCCTGTCCAGGTGCCGGATTCTGTCTCAGTCGCTCCTCTTCCTGTCCAGCTCTCTGCTGTGGCCTGGGAGTTCAGTGGAGGATGGCCCAAGTCCTTGGTCCCTGCACCCGCATGGGAGACCAGGAGAACCACCTGGCTCCTGGCTTTGGATCAGCGCGGTGCGCCAGCCGCAGTACGTCAGCTGCAGTGGCCATTGCAGGGTGAACCAACGGAAAAAGGAAGACCTTCCTCTCTCTCTCTCTCTCTCTCTCTCTCTGTCCACTCTGCCTGTCAAAAAAAAAAAAGTAATGTATATGAGTGAAATTGACATCTTGAGATCTGATTATTGTTTACAGTCCTTGTCTATACTCCTGAAGAACAGCAGTTTTCCTACTTACTACTTGTTGAATTCTTTATTTAGTTGAGAGAGAAGAAGAAAGAGGGTAGGCAGGAGGGGGTATGAGAAATATTATGACCTTAAAAATGTATGTATAGGATAGCCGGTGCTACGGCTCACTTGGCTAATCCTTTGCCTGCGGTGCCGGCACCCAGGTTCTAGTCCCGGTTGGGGCACTGGATTCTGTCCCAGTTGCTCTTCTTCCAATCTAGCTCTCTGCTGTGGCCCGGGAAGGCAGTGGAGGATGGCCCAAGTGCTTGGGCCCTGCACCCGCATGGGAGACCAGGAGGAAGCATCTGGCTCCTGGCTTTGGATCAGCGCAGCACGCCGGCCACAACACGCCAGCTGTGGCAGCCACTTGGAGGGTGAACCAATGGAAAAAGGAAGACCTTTCTCTTTGTCTCTCTCTCACTGTCTAACTCTGTCAAAAAAATAATAATAATTTTTTTTAAAAAATGTATGTATAGGAGTCCCAAGACAGCAGTATAGCAACAGGACCATCCGAGTCATGCAGGGCAAAAGACAGTTAAAAAGGAGAGAGTATACACGCTGGAGATAGAGCAGTGGGGAATTCACAACGAGAAGCCCAGGAGACCAACAGAGACCGGGCAGTCCCAGCTGAAGAAGCAAATAAGAAATAGAAGCGGCAGAGGCATGGCAGAGACTCAGCTCTGGGAGGCTGGCACCAGCTCCCAGCAGACCAGGTTAGATGAGAAATCGCAGGTTCACAGAACTGCTTGGTGAACAGCATTTGAATTTCCACAGGGGAAAAAACAGAAGGCATAGAGGAACAAACAGAGAGGGCAGGGTGGGTCACCTGCCCATCTACATCTCCTCTCCCCCCAACCAGACCTGCAGCTGGCTGGGAGAAGCCATATTGTTTGTTTACATTTTTTAACATAAACCATGGTTCTCTCAACAGTCTCCTAATACAGGTCTACCCCGTATTATTTGACCAGGTGATACTATATGAAATTGCCATCTTGTAAGTCAAAAACAATCCAGAAATGCCAGTTTCACAGGGTCCAACCTAATATTTCTTCCTATTTGATTTTCATACCAGAGGTAAAATTACCTTTCCATAATGCAAATTTGATTATATTGTACTCCACCCAAACTTAAACCTTTATGACATACCTACTGTTCTTAGCAAGTCCTACACTTCTATTTGACTCCTACCTTCCTCTCCAGCAGCATGACCCCTGTTTCTCTCCATGACCTCCTGAATTTCCTCTAAAACTTTGTGTTCTTCATGTTTTCTCTTCCTACAGAGCCTTTGCATAAGCAGTTTCCAGTGCCTGAGATGTTTTATTACCCCTATTCAACTTCTTACCTTCAGCTCTTTAGCAGTGTTCCTCAAGAGAGCCTTCCCACATCTCCTGGCCTTATGAAGGGCCTCATCACACATCCTCTTATCATGCAGGTGCTTTCCTTTGCGGTACATTCATGTGTGTGATTATATGATTTATGTCTGCCTCCTTCGCTAGAACTGTAAGACTCACGAGAATTGAGTCTGTCTTCCCTTATCATTGTGTCCCCAACCCAATGTCAAACACAGAGTGTTTAACATGTTTATGAATAAATAAAGCATGTAAAACTATGGAATGTAAGAGTGGAGAGACTGAACACAGGGTGACCTGTACAGACTGGGACAGTTGTCTTGCAGTATAGGATGAGGGCCTGAAACTAACACAGGTTTTTCATGCTACCTTGGCTAATCTCCTGAACATTACATCTTTTTCTCTACAACATTTTATAAGCAAAGAAACAAGGCATAACAAATAACTTGTGTAGCAAGCCACATAATAGGAGATCTAACATGCCGATCTACATTATTTGACTCCAAGTGTAATTCTCTTTCTATTAAAAAAAAAAATGAAGCAAGCAGAGGAGACAGTAAGGAGCCCAGGAAGGAAAGCCAGCATCTCCAATGACTTTAGACACTTGGAAGATAATGTAAAACTGAAAGAAGCCAGAGCTGAGATAAAACAAAGTATTGGAAACCACGCGAAGCTAGAAGAGGTATGCCCAATTAATTCTCACTGTTCTTTATTGTTGATGCATAGGCATACAGGCACACTATTTGTAGGTTGTCTATTTTTAAAAAGAAGTTCAAACCTGAAATTTGTGTGAAATCTTTCTGATTTTAAAAGATTTGATCACATGGTACATGTCTGTAGGAGGAATGTGAGCTATGGATACCAATTTGCAACCCTCCCAGGGCCGGCGCCACAGCTCACTAGGCTAATCCTCCGCCTTGCGGCGCCGGCACCCTGGGTTCCTGTCCTGGTCTGGGTGCTGGATTCTGTCCCAGTTGCCCCTCTTCCAGGCCAGCTCTCTGCTGTGGCCAGGGAGTGCAGTGGAGGATGACCCAGGTCCTTGGGCCCTGCACCCCATGGGAGACCAGGAGAAGCGCCTGGCTCCTGGCTTTGGATCAGCGCAGTGCGCCGGCCGCAGTGTGCCGGCCGTGGCGGCCATTGGAGGGTGAACCAACAGCAAAGGAAGACCTTTCTCTCTGTCCCTCTCTCTCACTGTCCACTCTACCTGTACAAAATAAATAAATAAATAAATAATAAATAAAAAAGAGATGAGCAGAAAAGATGCACTGTTGGCAGATACCCACTATGCACGTATCTTGCAATAGAAGCATGTGAATGGGTCTCTCATAAATAATCTTAGCAATAAGTGTCCAACTTAAACTTTGATAGTTCCTGTTATCTGAGAAGCTAGGATTGGTTAATCTATAATGGAATTTATGGCTCCAAAGTCACTATGTTCTGTTAAAGCAAAGAAATAACAAATGAGCGAAAGGATAAGCATTCATCACATCCTATAGACATGGGCAACAAACTCCAATGGCCACTGTTGAGAATGTATAGATTACTGAGTACATATTTTCCTTTCAAAGAAAATACAGCCTGGAGATAAGAAGATAACAGCCCTTAACTTGATTCAAATTCCATTATGATATTATAGCCACTTTTAGTATATCAGATATTATGGGAAAGTTCATCTTTATCTGTGGGTTCTTTCCCTAGTATTTCTCATTGACGGGATAAAATGATGTCACAAACTTTTTACAAAAGAAAAACTGTGATAAAATGAATATTTGATTTTCAGTTTCAGTTGTTCTAATTCTGGACAGGGGAGGGGGAAATGATATGTAGAAAAACTTCACAAATTTTCTGAACTTGTCGTGTTCCACATACATATCTCAAAAATTATTGTGGTCTTTTTTTCCTATAGCATTTATTTATTCAGTTAAATCCTTAGCAACTCAATACCATAACCTTTAAGATAGTTCTTTTTTGGAGCATATTCCTGGACTGTGGTCTTAGAATTTCTCTTAAGCTCCTCTGTGATTTAAAAAGGCAGCAGAAACCAATTGGAAAACAGCACCACCTTCACATGTTGCTGGATACTGGAAAGAGGAATCCTTTGATCACTGTCTTAAAGAGTTAGTACACTTAGTACATCACTCTTTTTTTTTAAGATTTATTTATTTATTCAGAAGGTAGAAAGTTACAGGGAGGGAGGGAGAGAGAGAGAGAGAGAGAGAGAGAGAGAGAGAGGTCTTTCATCCACTAGTTTACTCCCCAAATGGCCACAACGACCAGACCTCAGCTGATCCGAAGCCAGGAACCAGGAGCTTCTTCCAGGTCTCCCATGTGGGTGCCTGGGACCAAACACTTGGGCCATCTTCTATTGCTTTGCCAGGCCATAGCAGAGAGCTGGATCAGAAGTGGAGCAGCCGGGACTTGAACAGGTATCCATATGGGATGCCGGCACTGCAGGCAGTGGCTTTACCAGCTACGCCACAGCACCGCCCCCAGTACATCACTCTTGCATTAGACCAGCTAACTATTAGAACAGATAACCACATGTTTTAGCAGAATTTATAATTTGTTGCTTCTACAACCATTCAGTGCACATTGGTAAGGTCGAGGAAAAAGAAGTTCTGCTCCACAGAGTCCATCAGGGACTAAGGGTCCTTCTATTCTGGGAGTACACCATCCTTTTAGTCCAGGGATTAGCAAATTTTCTTGGTGTTAAGCCACAAAGTAAATATTTTAGGATGTGAGGGCTCTGTGATCTCTGTCACAATTTTGAATCTCTGCCATTGTAGCACAGAAGCAGCCATAGACAATGTGTAAATGAATGAACACTGCCACGTTCCAACACAATCATATTTACAAAAACAGGCAGCAGTCTGGATTTGGCCCTAGTTGGCCGACTTATTTTTAGGTTCTTGTCCTCGTCTGTATTGAGCCAGTGGGTAGAGAAAGAGCAAGCACTGTGAAAGAGACACAGGTAAAATTCCTATCCTCCATGACTGTCAGGGAATTATATTAAACAATGTTTGCAGTGTACCTCATGCAAAGGTCAGTATATAGGAGTTGCTCAATAAATGGCAACTGTCATCATCTTTTAAATACAGGAATAGTTACCTTTGGTATTTACAGGGAAAAGCAGACAAAGCTAATGGAGGGAAATCAGGAAAGGTAGCTACAGTTCAATCCCAGTGATAGGACAGGATTTTAACAAACAAAAGTGGAAGAACAGCATGCGCGAACCTGTAGTGGCAGGAAAGCATTGTGGGTTGAGCAAGCACCAATAGTTCAATTTGGCCATAACACAAGGATAGGTTTGGAAAGCTAAGGATATTTAAATTCCAGGTTTAAAGTTTGGATATTCAGGGGCTATAGAGAGCCACTGAAAATTGTTGAGAAGTACATATCTAAGTCTTGTACTACAAAAATGCATTTGTAAATTCATTCGCATCACAAAGTTTTTGAACACAGTGTCAGCAACGGGAATTACAGTCTCACACTGGTCCACAGAATCCTGCTTCTCAGGTGTTTATAACCTCCCAATATCTGTAAAGGAGAATTTCTATTCAGCCAATATGCCCGGAAAATTAGTCCATTATAGAACTGTTTAAATATTGCTCTGATTATCACTGTCTTGATCTAAAATGAGCTTTCCTAGGATAAGTTCCTCAGTTAACACAGAGTGATTTATATCCTATTATATGAAATTCCTGGAAGAGTTCTCCATAATAAAATACAGACTCAACTTTTTGCCAACACATTTGCATACTGAGAGGATTTGCATAAAGGTGGAACCATGGAGTCAGAAGCATATTTAGTGAGGCCTTCATTTCCAGATCCCTAAAAAGAACTACTTATCCCTAATTGATGCAAACCTGTTGGGCTTATTTGTCAGAGCCCATCTGTGTTGAAAGCATTGACTTTGGCTTTTGCACAGAAATCCCTACTTCCACCTGCTGGTGGAGAAATCTGTTCTGACATTCAAGAATGGTCTACCTAAATTGCAACTGAGAGGAAAGTCTCAAAATTAGGGTGATTCAAGGCCAGTGCCTCATTCTGAACATTTGATGGGTGCAATTACTTCTCCATTTATTTATTCCACCAATATTTATGAGAGCCTGCTGTGTGCAAGATACTCTTCTGGTACCAGAGGCAGTAGAAGGAGTTTATGAGAATCAGACCTGGAGCAGTTGCTGTCTTCCAACATCACAATTTTATGGGAGTATATCTGGGTACAGGTCAAAGTGGAACACAGGGAAATAAGCACTTAAAACTGTTGATTGGATCAGAAAAACTTTCTAAGAGATAGTATATGAGCTGGGACACTAAAAATAAATAGAAGCTTTAGAGAGAATGGGAGGACGGCATCTCAGGCAGAGAAACTCCAGTCCCATTTCAGAAGAAACAGATCATTCCAAATTTGGTATTTATCATTTCCTTGCATATTTTGCATAATCCTACTACATATGTAGATTTTCTTTAAATATAGCATTGGTTGGCCTGCTTTTAAGAATTACATACATGAGGTCATAATATCCCATAAAAAGCATGTAATGTCCAATGATGGTCCCTGTCAACCTAATATCTATTGCCTCTTCAACATGCTTTAGTGCTTTTATCCATTGTCTCTCTGCGCTGCCTTCTGAGTGGATTCTTCAGTATTACCTTCCATTTTATTATTAATTCCTCTTACATATATGATGTTTTGTCCATATGATTTTGTGTCTGTTTCATGTTTTCTGTTTTGCAAGCTTTCTAATTCATCCTTTTTCATTTCAGAGGTAATTTCTATTACTTTTGCTTTATGATTCCTTAATTTTATGCCTTCCTTTTTCTCTTGAGTAAACACATGTAAATAAAAGTCTACTTTTTAAAGATGTAATTACCTATTTGAAAGGTAGAGTAACAGAGAGAGAGATTTTTTTTTTTGTTTTTATTTAATGAATGCATTTTTTCATAGATATAACTTTAGGAATTTAGTGGTTCTTTCACCCTTAACTCCACCTCCACCCCCACTCCCATCCCACCTGCCAAGAGAGAGATCTTTCATCTGGGGGTTTACTACCCAAATACCTACAACAGCTGGGGCTGCCCCAGGCCAAAGCCAAGAGCCAAGAGCCAAGAACTCCATCTGAGTCTACCACAAGGGTGGCAGGGGCCCCAGCAATTCGGACTGTTTTCCCAGGCACATTAGCAGGAAGATGAATCAAAAGAAGAAGTGAATCTCAGGCCAGCATTGTGGCGTAGTGTGTAAAGCTACCTCCGGAGGTGCTGGCATCCCATATGCGTGCTGGTTCGAGACCCAGCTGCTCTACTTCCAATCCAGCTCTCTGCTATGGTCTGGAAAAGCAGTAGAAGATGGCCCAAGTCCTTGGGCCCCTGTACCCACTTGGAAGCTCCTGCCTCCTGGCTTCGGATAGGTGCGGCTCCAGCCCTTGTGGCCATCTAGGGAGAGAACCAGCGGATGGAAGACCTCTGTCCTCTCTCCTCTCTCCTCTCTCCTCTCTCCTCTCTCCTCTCTCCTCTCTCTCTCTCTCTCTCTCTCTCTCTCTCTCTCTCTCTCTGCTTCCCCTCTCTCTGTGACTTTCAAGTTTAATCTTAAAAAAAAAAAAAACGAAGTGAAACTCAGTCCCATGATATGGGATATGGTCGTCCCAAGTGGAGGCTTAACCCCTTGTGCTATAACACTCACCTAAGTCAATGTCTTTGTTAAGCTAAATTAATGCAATTAAAGTCTCACAATACCTTTGGCACATTCCCTCCTACTCAGGAAAGTGATTATGGAACAGGAGACTTCTCTGAGACAGGAATAAATATAGTCTTTACACAACCTTTCGTTACTTGTAATTCATATAACCATCTCTCCTAAAACAAGAATTTTAGCTATACTTATTATTTCCATTAAACAATATCTAAAGAAAATATGGTAAAATGTTAAGATTTGTTAGGGTGGCATGATGAGTACCTAAGAATTCATCTTGAAAATTTATTACAAATTAATCTGATCTAAAATGAATTCATGTCTTTTCTTCCATCAGATTCCTTTACATATTAACAGTTATTAATATAAAGATTTATTTTATTTTTATTTTGAGAAGCAGAGATCTAGTGACAGAGAGGCAAACTTTCAATTCACTGGATCACCCCCAAAAATACCTATAACAGTAAAGACTTGGTCAGGGCAAAGCCAGGAGCCAGGAACTCAATCAAGGTTTCCCACTTGGATGGCAGGAATCCAGTCACTTTAGCTGCCTTCCGGAGTCTGCACTTGCAGAAAGCCAGAGCTGGGTATCAAACCAGGCACTTCCACGTGGCGCATGATGGTCTTAACCTACTTCTTCTCTTCTAAGCCAAATGCCACCCCTGAGCTTATTTTATGCTGAAAAGACTTTGTTTTTATTTTCTCCTTTTTCCTTCTTTGCTTTCCCTCATTCTAGGAATTTCAAGGTTGCCTTTTTTTTTTTTAAGTTTCTGCCATCTTCTTTCTTTCTTTTTTAGAAAACTTTTATTTAATAAATATAAATTTCAAAATTACAGCTTTTGGATTATATCAGCTTTCCCCCCATAATCACCCTGCCACCTGCAAACCATCCTATCTCCTAATCCCTCTCCTATCTCATTCTTCATTAAAGATTCATTTTTAATTATCTTTATATACAAAAGATCAACTTAGTATATACCAAGTAAAGATTTCAACAGATTGCACCCACATAGACACACAAAGTATAAAGTACTGCTTGAATACTAGTTTTACCGTTAATTTGCACAGTACAACACATCAAGGACAGAGATCCTACAAGGGGAGTAAGTGCACAGTGACTTCTGTTGTTGATTTAACAATTGACACTCTTATTTATGATGTCAGTAATCACTCGAGGCTCTTGTCATGAGCTGCTGAGGCCATGGAAGTCTCTTGACTTCACAAACTCCGACCTTATTTAGACAAGGCCATAATCAAAGTGGAAGTTCTCTCCTCCCTTCAGAGAAGGGTATCAAGGTTGCCTTTACCTTTGCCCCATATTCCAGTCCAGAATACAACCTCACAAAGACAGTTTAAAGATACCTAAGGGTAATAATTGATATCTTGAGTCCGATTCTAGCTTCAATAAGCAAACCTGTATCCAGTCCTCCAACTCCCATAGAACATTCTGGTAGCAAGCTGCTGCCTGCTTCCAAACCCAGAGTCAGGCAATCCCACTCCTACTTCATGTATTATATATAAGAATTCTTGTCTAGGGCCTGGCACAGTGGCATAGAATCCTGCGGTACTGGCACCCCATAGGGGAGCAGGTTCTAGTCCTGGTTGCTCCTCTTCCTATCCAGCTTTCTGCTACGGCATGGGAAAGCAGTAGTGGATTCCCCAAGCACTTGGGTCCCTGCACCCATGTGGGAGACCTAGAAGGAGCTCCTGGCTTCAGATCAGCCCAGCTCCAGTTGTTGCAGCCATTTGGGGAGTGAAGCAGCAGATGGAAGATCTTTCTTTCTGTCTCTCCCTCTCACTGTCTGTAACCCTATTTCTCAAATAAATAATAAATAAAATTATTAAAAAAAGAATACTTATCCAATTTTTTCATCATTCTATGTTAAGGTGAACCATACAAAGTCTCTAAAATTTGACCATTTTAACATCTCAAAATTGCAATTACAGAAGGTTCAATTTAACATTTTTTCTTTCTTCTTTTATATTTCATCTGTAACATCTGTATTTGAGAGCAGAAGGAATATGTCAAAATATGAATTTACTGTTCCAATTTGATCAAAAGTCTCCTCTCCCTTGAAAGAGAATTCTCAATCATAATTGAGTTAGAAATTAACTAACAGAAAAATAAGCAAGGAAGATGAAGCATTCTTTAGGCCAGAGAGAAGGATCAGGGAAAGAAATAAGGAGATTATCACAGGAAGGAAAAACAATGGAGCAGAAAACAGCCAGGACTGAAATGGGGAGCAAGATGGGATTAAGAGAATCAAGAGCACCTTGTCAGGGAAGTCACTGGAACATGTGCTTCTGGAGCCCAGCTCAAGAAGTGCATGGAGGGTCCAGGAAGAGGAATAATAAGCTTACACATCAGATGATTACAAAGAAAGTAGTTTTAACCTAACCTCCAGATTGCCCAGGGAAACTATCAGAAAGGTTCTTGTGTTTCCAAGTTGGCTCAAGAAGTCAAAACTCTGATAGTCTGTCACAGTTGTCACTGTACCCTTCTGCGGCGTGTGTGCCTGTGATGCTGTCTTGCTATAAAGGGGTTATTATGACCTTCTCTGAAAGACAGGCAAGGAGACTGTGTGTGGTGTTAGTGATTCACCCAGAGGAGAAGCCTTGGAAAGGAATATGGGACAGAACCATGGTCAAGAGAAGAGAAATCTGGTCTGATGGTCCACCATGGGAATGATGGCCAAGAAACAGCAATGAGAGCTGATTGTCTGAAATGTGATCATGATTTAGTGCTGAATATCCTATCAATCAGTATCTCAAACATGCAAAAAGTAGAGGCCAATACTTTGTTTCATAGAAGCATCATGATAATAACTGTGCTTCTCATATACAATGATAAAAACACGTGAGCAATGTCTTTCTTCCCTCCCTGCTCCATCAGAAATGCATAATCACATGCCACACTTATTTTATTATCTGGGTTAGTTAGCATCATTATCTCAATTTTCTTTCCATTCACACTCTTTCTTTTTAAAATTTTTATTTATTAGCTTTAATTTTACTTGAAAGACAGAGCTCTTCCATCTCCCAGTTCATTCCCCAAATGCTTGCAACAGCTATGACTGGGTCAGATTGAAGCCAGGTTCCCAGCACTCAATCCAAGTCCCCTACATGGATGGCAAGGACCTAAGTATTTGAGCCACTGGCTACTGTCTCTAGGATACGCATTAGCAGGAAATCTGACTTGGAAGCAGAGGCGGGACTTGAACCCAGCCACTCAGATACAGGATGTGGGCAACCAAGCTGCATCCTAACTGCTGTACCAAGCACCCACTCCACACACAATTTTCTTTTTTTTTTCTTCTGTTTATATTTATTTATTTATTCTGACAAAGTTATATAGAGAGATAGATGGAGAGAGGTCTTCCATTCACTGGTTCACTCCCCAGAAGGCCTCAATAGCCAGCACTGGTCCAGACTGACACCAGGAGTTTCAGTCTCCCACATGGATGGCAGGGACCCAAGCACTTGGGCCATCCCCCACTGCTTTTCCCTGGCCATTAGCAGAGAGCTGGATCAGAAGCAGAGGAAATGGGACAGAACTGGTGCCTGTTTGGGATGCCAGTGTTGCAGGCAGCTGCTTTACCTGCTCTGCCATAGCACCAGCCTCCACATACTTTTCTTGAGCAAACAGAAGAATAAGCTCTTGGCACTGGGGAGTATCTGTTATATACAAGTCAGTAAGGCAGACGCAGAAATTCCTTTGTGTGTCAACTTCTTTCTAACAACTTTAAACTCACCTGTAAATGAAGCCAAACACTTGGTGGCTGTACTTGACTTTGCAGGACTGGTATTCTGATAACCTTGTTGGTTACCATGAAGAAATTACCATGAAGAAAGTAGAAATTCTAACATCTGAATTCTGCCCACTTCTCCCTTCCAATGAATAGAGAAGAAGAGGCAAAGCCTCTGACATCTATGGTACCAGTGACATCTGCATTCCCAGCAAACACACTCCCTCCTCTATTCCAGGCATTCCCACATCTGGAGATTGAAAAACTATTTTCAGACCTGATTACAAAATACCTTCAAAGAGTTTATGCTTGGATAAGTTGTCTGAAAAGAGGTAAATGAAACTCTTCTTATAGATTCAGTTTAGCTCCTTGTCGACCAGATGCCAAATCATCTTTTAAGAAATATGAGGGTCAAAAAATATATATGACTGCTTTGGGGGCCCAGCAATGTGGCACAATAGGTAAATCCTCCACCTGCAGTGCCAGCATCCCATATGGGCACTGGTTCTAGTCCCGGCTGCTCTTCTTCCCATCCACCTCTCTGCTATGTTCTGGGAAAGCAGTAGAAGATGGTCCAAGTTCTTGGGCCCCTGCACCCACATGGGAGATCCGAAAGAAGCTCCTGGCTCCTGGGTTCAGATCAGCACAGCTTCAGCCATTGCAGCCATTTGAGGAGTGAACCAGTGGACGGAAGACCTTTCTCTCTGTCTCTCCCTCTCACTGTCTGTAACTCTACCTCTCAAATAAATAAATGAAATCTTTAAAATATATATATATATATATGTGACTACTTTTTATTTCTCGTGTGAAATCTCTCCTGTTGCCTTGGAGTTGCATCTCATACATCTTACCTTTTACATGATAATTGGTTGTATTTTCTTATTAGAATCATTATGGCTAAGAAAAATTTTCAGAGACTGAAAATTGTAAACGGAAACTCTAAGTAGCTATTGCATTTTATCACTATTTATCACTCTGCTTCCATCAACAAGGATATTTGTTATAATCATAGAGTGATGGGGCAGGAAGGGACACTAAGAATGAAATAATCTAGGGGCCAGTGCTGTGGCATAATAGGTAAAACCACAGCCTGCGACACCAGCATTCCATAAGGGTTCTAGTTAGTGTCCCGGCTGCTCCACTTCCAATCCAGCTCCCTGCTAATATGCCTGGGAAAGCAGCAGCAGATGACCCAAGTGTTTGGGTGCCTGCCACCCACATGAAGCTCCTAGCTTCATGAAGCAAGAAAGAAGCTCCTGGCTCCCAGCTTCATCCTAGCCCCACTCTGGCCATTGCAGCCATTCTGGGGAATGAATCAGATGATGGAAGATTCTCTCTCTCTCTCTCTCTCTCTCTTTCTCTCTCTCGCTCTCTCTCCCTCCCTCCCTCCCTCCCTGATTTTCAAATAAAGAGCTAAATCTTAAAAAAAAAAAAGAATTAATTAGTTTGGCTTCAAGAGCTAAGGGAATAGAGACCAAAGGGACCAGACTAAATGACCTACTCACAGAAATACAGCTCTGTGGGGGCAACTCCAACTTTGACTCTGCATCCTCAGGTACTCTCTTCACTACATGGGATGTGCAGATAAAAGGAGAGAGAGAAGCTGGCTGCCAGCTGAGTATGTTAGAGAGTAGTAGAGACTGGGGAAATGGAAATGAACCTGCCCTGTCAGCAGAAGACAGCTGATACTTATCTCCAGGAAATGTTTGCCATATCTGGGTAGAGGCCAAGGATTGTCAGAAACTCCCATTTTTCTCTAGAAAAGTAAGCAATCTAGACTTTTTAAACCAGGTTTTTAAACAACACTTTTAGTTACTCATTTTATTTTATTTGAAAGGCAGAGAGGAGAGGGAAAGAGATCACCTATCAGCTGATTGACTCTCCAAATATCTTCAAATGCTGGGACTGGGCCAAGCATAGCCAGGAGCCTGGAACTCAGTCTGCATCTCTCATGTGGGCAGCAGGGACCCAAGTAGCTGAGTCATTACCTGCCTCCTCCCAGGGTGTGCATTTTCAGGAAGCTGGAATTTGGAGCAGAGCTGGGACTCAAACCCAGGCACTCTCATATG